>APFE031664952.1:0-89714 GCA_000404065.3 Pinus taeda | reverse complement strand
GACAGATCAGGGACTCAGAGACGGAGGGAGGAATTTCGCAGTTTAGAGGGAGTCGAGCGAATTTCTTTTGGGTTTGCGTAGAGGCTGGCCAAATAGTTTGAATTGTTGGACAAGGGTTCGATTTTCCAGTTGCAGGTGGCAGAAAGAATTCGATTTGTTTAGACGCAATTCCAACAGGCCGCAGTGTTGTCGGGAAGCACTTCTAATAAGTAGAGCAGAGATTCCATTGCGCAGATCTAGGTGCAGTTGATTTGCGGCAATGATTGCAAAAGTAGAATCAGCATCAGGTGGAAGAGAAATAGCACACATGTTAAATTTGGACAACTAGGTCCAAACTCCATGTTCTGATGCTCAGATTAAGAGGCTAATATTTTTGTTGGATTCCTCTTTCTGAGAGGTGTAAAATCCATATAAAAATAGTCTTAATCCGATGAACAGAACTTATATTTTGAATTTATTATTCTTAATAAATTATATGTGCAAGGTCAGCCAGTTTTGTAATGTAGGCTCACATGCCCAACAGATGTGTCACACACCCTCATTGATAGATATAAATACAGGAAAAGTTGGAGAGAATTTCAACACATCACAACTCACATCTTCCTCTCTCATCCTAAAGAGTACGAGCTACCTGAAGGACGAATTTCAGCCACACGTGGGAAGGACGAAGAGGACAGACCGTACGGCTGAGCTGCAGTACGATTTTCTGCTGCTAGGGTTTCGCAGAAAGTTTGACCAGCGTTGACTTTGGTCAACGCTTGGTCCAATCAAGCTGAAAACTTGTGGAAGGTTCGATTTTTGAAGGCCGTACTACCTGGCACAAAAATCGAGGTCAAAGGGTTGACCGTTTTGCTGCTGCGTTGACTTTTAGCTTGCTGCCCCTGCGTTGACTTTTCAGGACAGCGTTGACTTTTGTAGAATTGACTTGGGTTGACTCATCTACTGGTTGGAGGGTTGTTGTGACACATGCTGGGCTGGCTGACCAAAGGAGACTTTGCTGGTTGAAGCATCCTGTTGACCGCCGAAACGAACACACACATTTTTCCTGTTTCTGATTTGTCTTCTGTAAGATCTGCTTATATGTTCTATCTGCATTTTGCTTAACTACTTGTATGATTGCTGTGAGAAAAGTGAAATTGCTCTTAGCATAGAACATCTACAAAACTTTACAACTTTCCCGTCACCTTATTACTTACCATCATTCGTTATCTTTCTCATTAAGTCTTAATTCTCTATTTGTGAACTTACAGGAGTGGTACGCAGAACAATATACAGAGCAATGTGCAGAACGTAATGGGAAAGAAGGGAAAAGCTTCGGTTATTGAGAAAATAGAGATGATGCCCTTATTCACAGACACCACCTGTGTTAGAGAAGCATACATATCTACTTGGGAATGCATGTATACTCTGCTGGAGGAAGAAAACCCGAGAGTCATGGAAGTTACAGTTACAGTAGATGCACGCGGGTCATCTGAAGCATCACTCACAGAGCTTGTGTGCTCATTCTTGCACTGTATAGCAACAAGGCCTAAAATACTTCCCTATACAGATATAGTCAAAGGGGTGATAGACGACGTTGATATAATAAACAGGCAATTCAAGTCGCGGAACTAGGAGGTTATTGGGTCATTCACCCCACATAATTTAAGACACATGTATCATTTACTAGAGCCGCGGGCTAGCTATAAAAAACAGTTCGTGGAGAAATTCGCTAAGGAAAACGAAGATTTGGCAGAATGCACCAAAAGCTGGTCAACAAAAAAAGAGTCTTTAAAGAAAGACAAACATGGTATGTATAGTACTGGTTCCCTCTCCTCTCTGTATTGCTTCGTTGCTGCAATACTATGTAGGTTATTTGGAAAACCTGATATCAATAAATTTTCATCCAAGTGGCTACCCCTACTGGATGCGGCCACCAACGCCACTATTATAGACTGGGCTCAAATATTGTCTGATAACTTAGCCTTCGCTATTTGGAATTATCGGTCTAAAAGGACTCCCTCTTAGAGGATTTATACTCCTTTCTTTTTAGCGGCTTATGTCATGGATGCTATCTATTTTGTTTCTAGATTTCTTCTTATGGGATGGAAATGGATGGTACAAAATCCCTTTCCCATTCAAGTCTACCATAAGGAACTGTGGGATTCAAAGTTTACCCCATATTTTTATAGAATATGCCATGGAGTTATGCTACTCGTTCACAAAATGTTGTATAATAAAGATACCCCCAGATTTTCTCCTGAGGCCGAAATTGATATTCTCCCTGTCAGAAGATGGTTCGGAGAAGAATTTTTCACTTATATCAGAGTATTCGGAAGCATTACTTCCCCTCATGTACTTCACTTGTATGTTCTTGACAAGTTAATGGCCTGTGAAATAGCCTACCAAACCTGCGGGGTTGGAGGGAATGAGCAAAGAACTAAAAGACAAGAAAAAGGCAATCTGGCCGCAATTCCCTGTGGCTTATGGGGCTTTTGCATTATTTGATCTAGATCACGCTTTCAGAGAAGTAGACAACATGTTGTGTCTACGATTGTTTAAATTCTCAGGTAGACAGTTTGATCCCTATGATGTAATAAAGAATTTTACTACGGTTGTTAAAATAAAGGTGTTCACTAAGGAAGATGATCTCTTCGACGACATCTTCCCGCAGAAGAGCACAGTCAAAAACATCTTATACATGGCCCAAATCTAGTTTGGCTCAGCAAAATTCCAAGAGTTTAAACTCTATAGAGAACGAATATTGGAAAATCTTCCCTTAGACAAGTTGCGCTTAGAACCAATAAGGGAACCCACTCCCAGCATCAATATAAGTGGAAGCTTGGGGCCAGACAAGTCTAAATCTAAGTCTGGAAGAGAATCACCATAATGGTCTAGACGGTCAGAGAGCGATCACAATAAAAGTGAAAAATCAATCAGGGACACTGCCCAATCTAAAGAAAATCCAGAACAACAAGTGTTGTCGCCAACATAGGTGGAAGTTCCTGCTCCCCTCATCCAACCAACAAAGCCATTAAGAACGGCGCTAGAGAAAGAGTGGGAAACATTTAATGAATTGATCAACATCGAGGAGCAAAACATCGAGACACCAAGAAATCCAGCACAGACAATGACAAAAATGGTCATTGAAACAATGGTCAATGTTCCAGAAACTGTGCACATTCCCATAGCTCCATCATCTGAAAACATGTTGAAGATAGAGGAAATCCCTCCTTTAGATGTGTTTTACAGCCCACATCGCAAATCAGTGGTCATGAGACAGAGAAAGAAACGAAAACTAGACAGCGTGCTCTCACTTGAGGCAGAGCAGCTAGATGTCCTTTGGCGAGACCCTACCACAGATCCGACAGAAAACCTGACTAAGTTATCCCAGATTGCAAGAGCTTATGCTTCTGCTACTATTGATAAAGCATCCTAAGTATAGCTATTGCTTAACGATAAAGAAGATAAAATCCTACTTTTGCAGCAACAGTTACAACAAGCAGCGCTAGCCGGGAAGCAGAAGAAAAATTGGAAAAATTACACCAAGACTTTCAACAGATGCAGCTGGGTTACCAAAGCAGTTTGGCCAAAAAAGAGCAGCAATTACAAGACACAATAGAAAAGCACAAAGATGACCCCAAAGTCACAGAATTTATCACAGAAGCCCTTGCCTTGAATGATCAACTCTTGCAACAACAGGAGACACTTTGCCAAAGAATATTGTAATGGAACTCTCACTGCGAGATGAGCGACAAAATCACAAGTCAAGTCGTGGATTTGCGACTTGATTACTTGATTATGATTTAATTGAAAAGAAAGTTTCTGACTATTTGAATTGGCAGGAATCAGAGGAAGGCAAGAAAGCGGGGTTTCTCAAGATCAATGAATCCCACAAAGAAATGTTATTCAACAAGTGGGATGCACAGATCAAAAAGGCAAAACAGGCAGTGGAAGAAGCAGTGACAACAACAAGCAATGTCATTGACTGTGTCAATGAAAATTTGCACAGAGCCAACCTTATATCGGAAACCGCTCCAAGATTTCTCTCGAAAACACAGCAACTGCAGATAAGTTGGAGACAGAACACTGAAGAAAAGGCAAAGTCAATCAAAAAGTTAACCAAGTTAAATTGGGATACTTACTGGCAACACTTGGTGAAACCACACAATTAGTGTATGACTCTGAAATGCCTTACAAATTCCGTCGAGAAGATAGCGCCAGCGCTTGCTGATTCTTTTTTCGCAAGACAATTAGAATCGGAGGTCATCCAACTGACACTCCTCAAGCCGATGCTGAATGCTTGCGATCTAGGAGAACAGATGCATAGTTACTTTTCCAGTACAGTTTTAATTTTATTTTGATTTATTTTTGCTTTAGATGAGGATGGTCGTTTAAACCTCCTCCTATATTTTTGTAATAAACTATTTTTAGTCTTTAGTTAGTAGTATTTAAACCCCTCTCATGCATTTAGAGAGGGGTCTAGAAATTTTTCAAAAACAATTCTTCAAAACATGCACTTCTGCACCCTTTGAAGAGGTTTTGATGAATGAATGGAACGAGATTTATTGATATCTGTGTTTAATGTCTACTACTGAAATGCACTTCTTTACTCTTAGTAGATATTGAATTATGAGAAGATAAATCTATATTGCTGAAGCTCATGAGTATGACTTATTATCAATGGTACTTTTATCTCTTAATTTTTCTGCTTATGCGTCAAGTAATATGTTATTTTCAGTTGTTTATATATGAAAGCTTGAATGTTTAAGTTATCATTTGGCACTTTTGTACGGTGGTAACTATTCTGTTTATGCTGAGTATATTAATAACTTATTATGCGATATGTTTCTCACAATTGTTTTGGATAATTTCTTATACGAAACAATTCACTTTTAATAAAAAAATTCTCGTAGCAATTGAATGATCTTTATTACTGGTTGTTGTTAGAAACTATTTTAGATCGCATAAGTGAAGATTTAATCCCGAGATAGTTTTAGAATTAAATATTTACATTCATTAAAATAAAATTGCATGTGATAGATTAGATTAGATTAAAAGCATTTTATTTAAAAACTTTTCAGAAAGGAAAACATCATCCCGTAACATCATCACAAACAAATTGGGAAACTGGTCCCATTATCCCCAGTCGGATCCACTATCCCAAACGGAAAAGGAGCTGCTTTCAAGGTCCGCACTGGGTGGATATCCCCCTTGTTGTATACCCGATTTTTGGGGCTTCAACAGGTCCATATACATTCATAATTCGAAAGTCAGTCTCCAATGAGGAGGTATATATATCCGCATCAAATATCCCCTTCCTCCCCATATATTTCTAAGATCAACATTTTTGTTGCAGAAACCAATAGCAATGCCCCCTAATCTCCCAGTCGCATCCAGGGCATGAAAAGTCCAATTTGGCATCCAAGAATTTAGGACGGTAATAAGGACTTCAGTCAAACATAGGGTTTCTTGTAAGAAAATGATGTCCACCAAAATCGAAGTGAGGAGTCTCCTAAGTGCTAGTTTTTTAGGAGGGCTAGAAATCCCTCGACAATTAAAAGAAAGGATCTTCATGGAGGGTGTGGGAGAGCGCCATTCCTTGCTCTAAGGGCCCGATCAATAGTTTGGTGTCTCCCAAGGGCAACCTCTTCTCCCGTCGTATGCCTAGCTCTAGCGATGTGAGATGGGCGCCCTCTAGAAGGCTTATGCGAGGCAGGGGTAGCATCCAAATCCAATCCAATCGCATCACAAATCTAGGGAGGGGTAGCATCCAAATTCAATCCAATCGCATCATAGCCTCTATCCCTAAATCTGGATCGCAAGGAGTATTTAGGAGATATATTTGGTCTCAGTGGACGTTAACCATCATCATCATCATCATCATCATAAAGGGAGAGGGGAGGGGCAATGGGGGGAGGGATGGGCAGTGGGGGGAGCGAGGATAGGGAGCAATGATAGGGGGTGGCAGGGGAAGGGAGCAATGTAGGGGGGAGGAGAGACCCTATCCCGGGGGACCCATAGACAATTGCTCCAAAGAGGAAGTGCAGGAGGAGTAAGATGGAGATATATGGGGATAGGATGCAATAATTTTAATATGGGATGCAAAAGCAGCAGAAATACTAGATGAAGGAGTAAAGAGTGAGCAAGATGAAGATGACATACCCGATGGAGTGATGTCCCCCTTGACTGGACTGGATCTCGTCAGTGGAGGAGGGATGGAGGATTTGTAGCTTCGGTCCTCTTGTTAGTACCTGAATCAATAGTAGCCCCTTGAGTGTCTTTAGTAGCCATGTTGTTCTTCTCCAATTTGTCTTCCTTTTCAAGCTGACTAGGAATGTCTCTAGGCATTTCCGCTTCCTCATCTTGTGTTGTTATCTTGTTCTTGCGATTGAGAGGGCAATCTTTAAATAAATGGCCAACCTTGTGGCATCTCCTGCAGCGATATGGTATGCCCTCATAGTCTATCATCTATTTACGGGATGTATTCCTCCATTGTATAGTGATATGCTCCTGTAGTCCTCACCCAGTATCCAGATTGATCAGAATTTTGGCATATGCCATCATGCCAATGGTCTGGTAGGATTTCCCATATTCCATATAGGTGCCAATGGAGTTACCAATCCGCCTAAAGATATCCTCAGACCAATATTGCAGTGGTAGACCCGGGAGTCGAATCCATACCAGTCCTACACCTATTTGCTCAGTCTCCGGGTCAAATAGAGGCGTCCATCATTTCAAAAGAACAGGGGCGTGTTCAAAATGCCAATAGGAAGACAAAACCTAGTTGGTATGGTCTGCTTGAGCAAATCTCAGTGCAAACCATCCCCTCACGAAATTTTGTACAAATGGGATGTCCATGAGATGGTATCCCTAGACCTTAGGTTCCCAGTTTTTCAGTCGAGCAGCTGTGTAACTCCTGCCTCTGATGCGTCCCACCAGAACCCTGTCTACAAAATCCATAGTATCTCCCCACTAAATGTCTTCTTCCAGCGTGAGGATGATATCGTTTGCCTTGGACTTGTGGCACTTATATTTCTTTTTGGACACCGAATGATGAGACTGAACCGAAACCCTCTCCAAATTTGGGCCCGAGGAGTCAGGGGTAGGGTTAGGGTTAGTCGAGGTAGGGTTAGGGTTCCCAGCGGCAAAAGGTATGGACCCAGCGTGCGAAGGAATGGAGGTGAAACTGCCCAAGAGTGGAGCAGTGGTGGCCGAGTGAAAATGGCCAGCAGTTGGGGGTTCAACATCGGAGGATGCAGCTTGTGGGTCAACTTGTCGGGACGGCACCTCAGATACAGGAGACTCCAACACGGGGTTAGGGTTTATACAGGCCAAGATGAAACCAAGGGTAGCCAAGGAGGACGGAGGTGTAGAGAGAGACAACCAAGTGGGAGGCTCATCCGGGAGACAACAACATGAGGCTGCGACGATTCAGCATAAGGAAATGTTTCAAAATTTCCAGAGAAGCCTGAGCTAAACATACCTACAGATGCAAAGTACGTGGCCTGCCACATGGAGTCCACTTCCAACGGATCTTCCGAATAATCAACGACATCGAGGTCATCCATGTTGACAGCTGCACCTAGAAACGGAGGAAGCCTCGAAAATGCTAGCCAACGAAAGTCGCAAAACGGTAACGGACAACCTGAGATAATGATAGGAGAGAAGTAACAATCGAGCAGGGTAAGAAAACAAGAGGTAAAACAAACAGCAGGTAAACCCTTAAACCCCCGACAGGTTGACAGGAGAAACGGAAAAAGTGGGAATCATAGATGATCGAGTGAGCGGCCAGGATGAAGTCAAGGATTAACCAAATCAAATCGAGGGGTAATCTGCATTGTCAAGCAGTACCTTGTACCTCATCCAAATCCTTTGTGGAAACTTAACCGCAGATGCTCCAATCTCGCTCCAGGATACTCTATCTTGTTGAATCATTTGATGCATATTTACACTCATTTATGTTAAATTTTCATATGTATAAGTGAAATTAATATTAACAATGAGATGTTAGAAAATGTTGACACTGACACATAAATAAATAAAAAATTGACTATGTTATATGATATCGTGTTAAGTTCATTATCGTATTAACATCAAAGAAATTAAAATAAGCTACAACACTATTGGGAATTTTAAAAATCAATAAAATATAGAATGGTGAAAGAGAAAGTGATTGAAAATATAATAATGCTCTAACAATTGGAAGATCTAAAAAGAAAAATGGTCTGGATTCACATAGAGCAATAAAAAGAATGGTATTTTCACCAATTAGTAAAAAAAAATCACTTGATAAAATCTATGGCAAAAAAATTAAAGATCTCACGAAAAACATTGCGCAGACATAGCAAATTTTGATTACAAATGGCAAATGGTGACCTTGTTTGTTGGACAATCATTTGTACAATACAAAGATAGACTTGGAGAAAATGTTAAAAATATGATGTATAAATATTGAATGAAAAATGTACATGTTTTATGAAAAGAAACACGTATATTTTTAATCTAATATTCACATGTCATATTTTTAACATTTTCTCCATGTCTATCTTTGAATAGTTGCCTACAAATAATTGTAGAGCAAGCAAGTTCATCATTTACATATATTTGCAATTGAAATTTATTACGTTTGTGCAATGTTTTCCGTGAGGTCCCTAATGTTTCTGTCGTAGATTTTATCAAACGATATGATCTGATAATCACCCTATGAGTGACCTCAGTTAAAGATTTATTAAATGAAGGTATTACAGACTCATATGTTGGTGTGTGTGTCTATGTTATTTAAGCAACAGATCGATCAGATTGCAAATACGCAGACACTTGAAATGGAAAACAACAAAGAAATATAGTAAGCAAACACAAGAACACAAAAATTTAATAAGGAGTTCACCCTATTCTCCAGGGCTATCTTCGGTCGAGCTCTCAGTGGTGGCCTTATTTTATTGTGTCTTTGAAGTAGAGAATTACAATGAAGGAGCTCAATGTGAGTCTCTTGAAACAGAATTTGCTTGACAAGGTGGTTCTTGGATTCCCCAAGCCACTAGAGTACAAAGACTCTTTTTCTTACTAGCGTTGTGACCTTCGGGTCTGACAGATCCTCTCAGACATGGCTTGAATCCCTCAAGCTCTCTGGTGCTTGATGTTGCCTTTAGTCAGCTCGACCCTCTGTCTTCCATTCTGTTGTTGCTTCACTGTCTTTCTTCTCTATGTTCTTCCTTTCTGAGTTCTATCCTCCTCTCTGGGGTTCTAGTCGTTGTTCTCTTTCTCTCCGTGTGCGTTTCTGTTTTTCCTATGCTTTAAAACCATTCATACCCACGGCTCTTTGATTCCTTTTGCACTTCCCGTCGGATCGCCTGCTATATCTTTACTTGGAGTTCCCTGTTCGATGTCATCATCAGGCTCACAGGGAGTGGCCACATGTCCTCCTGCAGCTGCGCCAATTCGCTTCGTCGATTCGGTTTTTCCGTTACGTCGTGAAATGAGTCTTCTGCCACCTTGGCAGTCAAATCTTTACAAATTACGGATTAATCCCCCATCGATTCCGCTTTTCCCATCGAGTGTGATCTCAGCCATTAGATCTGGAGCCCCCAGATCCGACGTCGTTCGCTCGTCCCACGCGGTTGACTTGCTCGACCTTTAACGCATGATCAGCGGCGGTTTTCTCTCTCCTCTGCTTGCCATGCGCCGACAGTTGAGTGGGATTGCTCCATTTTCGCAAATTCCACTTACCGTTTGAGGGCGCCCTCGATCAATATCGCCGATTTCTAGAGCAGGTCCCACCTTTAGCGCTTTAGCCTTTATCCCACGGTTTTCCCGATTCTCATGCGATCGAGCGCTCGGGGCTTCTCTAATTTGGGGTCTTTCGCCCAGTAATGTGCAATTAGCGCATCAAAAACCTCCTCTGTTTTCCAATCCAAGCATCCCAGAGGCTAAATTCACCTCCCGTGCAGTCTCCATGGGCCTCGATCAGCACGCTTTGACCGATGTCCTCGTCCGCTGGCTGCCATTGCCACTGGTTCAGAAGTGTTTTTGATCGTTGTTTTAAATCCTTTGAAGTTTGTCCCGACCTGATACAACCATAGCTCTGTTTAATCATTCTTTATGGATCCAATTCGGATCAGGATATTCCTAAGTAGTTGATGAAACCACTATTGTTTGTATTGCTCTACATGCATCTAGATCATATTTCTTTGTAGATATTTCAATTGATTTTAAAGCACTAATCTTTTCAATCACATTCTCTTTCACGTTTTTATCTTTTGTTGATTTTCAAATGCCTAATATTGTAGCTTCTTTTAATTTATTTGATGTTAAGAGACCTCTCATAATTTGAGTTGGAATTGTCACATTTTTATCTTTGAATAACTTATCCATAACCATTTTAACATGATATTGTGTAACATGGTCAACTTTTTTTTTTTTATCTCCATGTCACCGTCAACATTTTCTAACATCTCATCATCAATATTGATTTCACTTGTACATATGAGAATTTGATGTAAATGAATATAAATATACATTAAATAATTAAATTAAAAAAAAATAAAGAATGAAATTAAATATAATAAATATGTATAATTTCAAATATACATGACATATATATACATATCTATGAATGGTTTAACTTCTTTTTCACTTGAGTCACTTTCAAAATCTTCAACAACTTTATCAATGACTCGTTTATTTTCTCCTTCACTTTCTCTTTCAACATTTTCAATCTCATTATCAATACTATGAGGCAAATCTCTCTCTGTTTACACAATACACTATTAAATTTTAAATATTATTTACAATATATACATTTACATACTTAGTTCAACTTCTTATTGAGATTGATTTGCCCTTTAAATATTTAAATGTTCTTTTTTTTTGTAATAATTTCTCAAGTGTTCTCTATGAACCTCAACGTCTCTAATTCGATTATATTTTCTCTTGCAATATCTTCAATTCCCCATGATAATTCAATCTATATACAATTTTAAAAAAATAATGAAAAAAATGTATTGAAAAATATAACAAGTTTCAAAACAATAATTTTATACTTCAAAAAAAACTTACACACATTTACAATCATAGAAATGAAAGTGGACAATAGGCATTTCAATTAAAAAAAAAGTTTGAAAAAACTTTTAATACTAAAACATTAAAAAATCTCACTTATTTTATTTGCAATTTTATTTCAAGAAAGTCATTACTCAAAAAAGTTTACTATCCAGAAGTTAATAACAAAAAATTCACTATATAAATGACAACCCTATCTTTTACTTCGACCTTATCAACCTTCAAAAATAAATCAACAATCCACCCTACTCAACAAAAATCATCAAACCAAATCCTAATAGCACTCAACATTCTAATTGTAATACAACAAGTATTAAACTTTGGTTTGTGTATATAAGCAATATAATCTCTGACACATAACCAACTCTACAATCAAACCTACTTAACACTATCAAATTTAGTAGCTTTAGTGGTAAACCCTTGTGATTGACAACATTAATAGCCTTGAATAATAATTTTATCTAACAATATAATGACACACTAACATCAGAGATACATCATAAATATTCATACAATCAAACCATGTATCAAGAGCGCTTTGACAAGCTCAATGTTAAGATATTCCGACACGTAGGAATAGTTAAGTATAACTTGGTCTAGTATAGAGTTAGGTAAAGTGTGTTTCTTTACTATGTACATTTGTAACTTACAATCCGACGGTCACGATATGTAGTGATCTGACGGTTCATTCTCTCCTCGGTATTACCGACACTTGATCCGCGGCTTGACACCCGATTGGTCCATGAATTCTATTTAAAGCGCATGGAGGGTCATTTGTAGGTTCACCGTGCATGAGAGAAGCTTATGTAAATTTTCATTCTTTTATTAATAAATTGCTTGCAATAGCCACGTTGACGCAGGCTGTGGACTGTTTCCCTCTTTGAGGGTTTTAACCACGTCAAAATACTGGTGTATTGATCTGTGATCTGTTTGTGAGTGATGTCCTTTTGGTGTTCTATCTGAGGAACTTACCCTGTACATTCCTACATGGTATCAGAGCTATTTGAGGGCCGCGTCCGTTGTTGATCCAAATCTGAAGCCGGTAGAACTGCATGCGACTTCCATCTCCTAGATCTGCTGTTTCTGACTGCTTTCGGGCTGAGAGGACTGCTTTGTTGTGTTGGGAGCATCTGTTCCAGTGAGGGACCCCTTTCGTTTCACGCGAAAAGGTTTCCAGTAGCCCTAGCTGTGTCATTTTTTAGATCTGGAGGTATACAGTGTTTATTTGCAGTTTACTGTTATTTTCTCTCTGTTTATTTCGGTTTCGGTTTATTTAGCTATTTTCTTTTTACCGGATCTATACCTTTCATTTATGCATATGCTCTTTGCCCTGCGACTCTGTGCGATCTGGGCAAATCAGAAACAGAAAGGAAGAATTTTTTCTCATGCGTATGCTCTTTTCCCTGCACCTTAGTGTGATCTCGGAAAATCAGAAACATTGAGGAAAATATTTAGTTTCCGGGTAAAGCTAACTTTAAGCCGTAAGGCTTGTTTTTTTTGCGTGTCCGTGTTGGGTTTTGTGGTTTTGTTTTGTAGGGAGAAAAAGAGCTTTCTCAAGCAAGCACGCAATCCAAAGCATCCGTGACTAAAAGAAAACAAAGCCACCCCCCCTCTCTCTCTCTCTCTCTCTCTATCTTTCTTTTGTATAACTCACTTGGTTCAAAGCTAATTTAAGAGAGTAGAGGTCTTGGGTTCAAATCTCATTTTTGTTGAAAAATGAGTGTTTTTTCACATTCCCGAACTTTGTCAGTGCCTTCATCAACTTTTTTTAAAAATGTCATATCTTCTTCATTCGGAAGCCGTTTTCAGAACCGTTTTTTTTTAACCAGCCTAATTTTTCGATCTCTTTCCATTGGAACACTTAGTTTCAGCATATCTAGCTTCAGTTTATGTCAAAATGGAAAGTTCATGCCAAGTTATCCTTGACAGCACCAACTACTTCCAATGGTGGTCCTACATTGTGGATTTACTTAGAAGTAAAGGTCTTTACCGAATAGCCGCAGGCCAAGAAACCAAGCCAAAAGATGAAGAGAGAGCAGCCAAATGGGAAAATAGGCAAGATCAAGCACGTGGGTTGATAGGAATGTCTATCTCTCCCAATCTTAGATTCTATATTGCTGAACTTGATACTCCTGATAAAGCAATGGAGCAGCTTACTAAAGTTTTTGGAATAAAAAATGAACTTAGAGCCCATCAGCTTGAAAATGAATTGCTTACATTAAACCCCAATGATTTTTCTTGCATTGAAGATTTCTTGTCCAAGTTCAAGACCATTAGACTTATTTTGGAAGGTGTTAAAGTTAAGAAACAAGACAGTGCCCTTATCTATTGCATTCTTTCTAAGTTGGAACCAGCCTACTCTGTGTTTGTTTTCACCTTCCATTCTACAAGAGAAGCCTTCATTTCTCAAGGACATGACTACAAGCCCCCTTCTTTTGATGCTTTTTGTGATTATTTAATAAGAGAACAAGAAAAAACTCTTACACCTTGGTCTTCTTAATCTTGGAAACTCTTCTAAGAAAGCGTTAATCGTCCAGCAGCAACCAAACTCAAAAAATCCTAAGAAGTCATATCCTAAAAAGAATGGTCCTAAACCAAACAAGGGTCCTAAGCAATTTCACCCTCAAAATGAAAAATCATTTCACCAGAATGATAAGGCAAATAAAAACAAAGGCAAGAAGACTGATAGACATTGCAACTTTTGTAATCGAGATGGCCACTTGGAATCTAAATGCTTTAAGAAAATGGAAGCTTTGGAAGCAGCGATGAAGAAGCATAACATCAATTTGGAGCACTCTTCAAATTCATCTTTAGGAATGGCACTTTCTGCATGTGGTTGTCAAGCATCTTGGTCTGGATATGCACTAAATATATCTTCTTCTTCTCATTCTCATGAGTGGCTCATTGATTCTGAAGCTTCTTATCACATGGCCAAAAACAAAGCCATGTTTTCTTCTTTAAATGATTGTAACACCAAAAATATATATGTCGGTGATGATAGATCTCTTAGCGTTGTAGGGACTGGAACTATCCATCTAGACAATGGTCAATTTAATGATGTATTATTTGTTCCAACCTTATCCTGCAACCTTCTATCTGTATATCAGATAACTCTTTCAGGTGAAGGTAAAACCGTTGAATTTTCACCCCACGATGTTGTAATTAAGGACCTAAGAGATCCTAGACATATCTTAGCCACTAGAATTGTTGATGATTCTACAAGGTCGTATATGTTTAACAACTTTGGGTCATCAACTCTTCCCTCGGTATTTGTTGCTCATAATGATGAAGTGAACAAACTTTGGCATGAGCGATTTGGTCACTTCAACTGTCGCTCCCTTCAAAGTCTATGTAAAGAAAATATGGTGACAGGTCTTCTTATGGTATCTTGCAGAGATGGTGTTTGTTCCGGATGTGTGCTTGGAAAACATCATCGGGATAGTTTTGAAAAACGTGCCTCTTGGCACACCTCAACCCCTTTACAGCTTGTGCATAGTGATTTATGTGGTCCACTTCTAGTTTTTTCATTCTCTGACTACAAGTATTTCTTAACTTTCATTGATGATTTCTCTAGACGCACTTAGGTATACTTCTTAAAACTCAAGAGTGAAGTATTTAACATGTTCTTAGCCTTTAAGGCCTTTGTTGAGAAATAATTTGGACATCAAATTTTTAAGCTAAGATCTGATAATGGCAGAGAATATGTTAACGACAAACTCATCAACTTTTGCACTGAGCACGGAATTCAAATGCAACATATTGTTCCATATACTTCACACAACAAAATGGTGTAGCTGAAAGGAAGAATCACACCTTAATTGTATGCTTCAATCTAAAGGACTTAGTCTTAATTTTTGGGTAGAAGCAATTAACTGTGCAAATTACATAGTAAATCGCACTCCTACTAAGGTTTTAAATAATATCACTCGAGAAGAAGCATGAATCTCAATTAAACCAGATGTAAGTCACTTTCGTGTTTTTGGAAGTGAAGCATGGGCCCATATTCAAGATGAGAAACATAAATCATTAGAACCTAAAAGTGAAAAATGTATTTTTGTTGGATATTCTGAAGATGTCAAAGGATATAGACTTCTTCCACCTAAATCCAAAAATGTTATCATTAGAAGAGATGTAAAGCTTGCTGAAAATATATCGACCTACGAGCCTAGTTCGACGGATGTGCCACCTCTCTCTATCCCTTCTACTTCTGAAAATATTTCTTCTTCAGATGATGACATCGAGGATGACAATCCTCCCCCACCTTGGGATCCTCCTTCAGCTCCTCAACTTCCAAAATGGTCCATGCTACTCAGGATGCAACAGGTGCTCTTGCAGGTGATCCTATAGATCAACGATGTACACATTCTTATTTCGATAGAACCTCTTCTTTACTGGCTCAAGCTTCAGCGAATTATGATCCTAACACCTTTGCAGAAGATTTAGGCCATCTAGATTGGGACGTAGCTATGAATGAAGAATATCGTTCATCACTGGCAAATGATACGTGGGATCTTGTTCCTCTTCCAAAGGGATGAAAACTTGCTAGATGCAAATGGGTTTACAGAACCAAGTTTGGACCAAATGGAAAATTTGATAAACATAAAGCTCGTCTTGTTGCTAAGGGTTTTTCACAAGTTGAAGGCATTGACTATGCTGAAACCTTCTCCCATGTTTCTAAAATGACCTCTATCTGTCTTGTTCTTTCCCTCGCTGCCTCTTTCAAATGGGAAGTCCATCAGATGGATGTCAAATATGCCTTCTTGCACAGGGACTTGCATGAATAAATCTATATGGAACAACATCCTGGCTTTATACAAATAGACTTCGGCCTTGTATGCCGGCTTAAGAAATCCCTTTACGGTCTCAAGCAAGCCCCTCAAGCTTGGTATGCCAAAATGGATAGCTTTCGTTTAGATACTGGCTTTTCCAGGTGTCATTCTAACAACACTGTTTACATCAAGAAAGTGGGTAAGTCTCTTATCATTCTTGTTCTTTATGTTGATGATATTATCCTTACTGGTAGTAATCCCAACCTTGTAAACCATGTGAAGTCCAACCTTAAAAAGCAGTTTGAAATGACAAACTTAGGACACTTGCATTATTTTGTTGGTCTTCAAGTCTTGCAATCCAAGGAAGGTATTTCCCTTTCCCATTCCAAGTATGTCTGTGATCTTCTACACCACTTTCACATGAAAGACTGTAAGCCGCCACCTTCTCCCTTTCGGTCACTTGTACTTCCCCTGAAGTTGATGCTACCTTATACCATCATCTTGTAGGAAAACTTTTGTATCTGACCCATACCCGTCTGTACCTTTCCTTTGTTATTGGCCTTATTGCTCGGTTTATGCAAAACTCACATGAAAGTCATTGGAAAGCAGCTAAAATAATACTTCGTTATGTTCGAGGTACAAATCAGTTTGGGATTCATTATAATGCAGAAGCATCTCCTCTATTGGTTGGTTTCACTGATTCCGATTAGGCTAGTGACCCTAATGATCAGAAGTCTACTGCAAGTTGTGTGTTCACTCTTGGTTCTGGACCTATTACATGGGCTTGCAAGAAAGAAAGTTCCATTTCTCTTTCTTCAATAGAAGCAGAGTATCGTGGAGCCGTAGAAGCTAGTAAGGAAGCCCTGTGGCTTCGTCATATCCTGTCAAAGTTTGGCTTTCAGCAGCAACTTCCGACTACACTTTGATGTGATAATCAAAGTGCCATTCAAATATGAAAAGATCTAGTCCAACATCAATGCAGCAAACACATTGAACTACACATGCACTTCATCAGAAAGCTCATTCATGACCATGTTCTTGAAGTGCAATATTGTTCAACTAATGATCAAGTTGTAGACATCTTTACAAAGGCTCTCACAAAGATGAAGTTTACTAAACTTCAATTTATGGTTGGACTTCAGGAAGTTGTCACTAAGGGGTGATAGGCTCTAATGCCTCCTTCCTTCTCTTATTGTGTCATATTTGTACATCCTTCAATCTAATCCCAAGTTGTTCTTAAGGGGGGATGTTAGGATATTCCGACAAATAGGAAATAGTTAAGTATAACTTGGTCTAGTGTAGAGTTAGGTCAAGTGTGTTTCTTTACTGTACTTTTGTAACTTACGATCCAACGATCACGATATGTTCTAGACATGAAGTGATCTGACGGTTCATTCTCTCCTCGGTATTACCGACACTTGATCTGTAGGTTAACACCCGATTGGTCCATGATCTCTATTTAAAGAGCATGGAAGGTCATTTGTGAGGTGACCATTCATGAGAGAAGCTTATGTAAATTTTCTTTCTTTTACATTAATAAATTGTCTGAAGTGACTGTGTTGACTCAGGCCGTGGACTGTTTCCCTCTTTGAGGGTTTTAACCACATCAAGAATACTAGTGTACTGATCTATGATCTGTTTCTGAGCGGTGTCCCTTGTTGTTCTATATAAGGAACTTACCCTATAAATTCCTATAGTTCTACACCCGGTTTTGTGCCTTCGACCTATTATGCACCTAGTTTTGTACCTTTGTCCTGTTATGCACTCGGTTTTGTACCTTTGACCTATTCCACACTTGGTTATGTATCTTTGTCCTGCTCCGCACCTGGTTCTATACCTCTGGCCTATTTTGTACCCGATTTTGTACCTTCGGCCTATTCCGCACCCGGTTCTGTACCTTCGGCTTATTTCGCACTTGGTTTTGTACCTTCAACCTATTCGGCACCCAGTTTTGTACCTTTCATAGAAACTTCAAATGTGATTACCAAATTTTTTCTTGGTTGAATGAGGTCGAATTCCCTCCTTTAGGCCGACTTAATGTTTCTAGGGCCGACTTGCACTTTAGGAGATTCCAGGACTTTCTAGACTCAAAATAATTCTTTTTATAAATACATGTTCCCCGAAAGGGTATTATAAACATGATGTTGACTCCTTTGACTCATGACAATAAATCCTAAGACCGAACAAAGCCTATAAGCATGAAGAACATGCTTTTACCTAGAAGACCATCAATAAAGAGCATGAAACCCATGCTTTAATAATATTAACTTTTTATTTTGTTTTCTTGTTTGTTACGTAAGATACATATTGAAAGAGAACAACAAAAATTATGAAGACCGAAACTAGTTACATTTTCAACAATTATTAACCAATGGTGTTGTCGCAGCCAAAAGGCCCTTCATATCAAGAATAATACACAACAATATAGTACCTACTACTAACAAGTGTTTCTTAACTCAATATATTGACACCTAGAATGTATATGCTTATTCAACTATTTACAACCAAAATTGTTTTTTATAGAAACTCTCTTAACCAATGAAATTTTCTCCATATCTTGGAGGATGAAAACTAATTAGTTTACATTCCACGTTTAGCATGAATGGGTTTCAATATTATTTTTTATTGCAAGTATCACATACTAAGGGAAGGATTGTGCATATATTGTTGTTTTATGTTGGAACTAGTAGTTAACAATTAAGTCAAATACAATTATTGATCTCTAATTCTTCGTGAAATTTACCATAGAAATCACGGTGTTGAACATATCGATGAAACTAAATAATTCAATTCGATCAAGTGCATCAATCACCCAACAATGACATAGGTATTTGTCTAGCAATGTGCATTGTTTAGAATGAATAATACTAACCATATATTGGATATGGATGGGAGGATAAATCTGAGTTGAAATTTGCAATGTGATCAGAGCGAAATTATAAGTAAATGAATTGTTTATAGAATGATACATATTGAATTCCCTTGAAGAAGTTTTGAAAAATATAAAATATGGCCTTATTGTAATGTTCTCTAGGATACTACTATAAAAAGTAATTATATTATATCTTATAATGTATGATTGAACAAAGAGCATTTTGTCACATGAAAAGGTACTATTTTTCACTTTTGAATCTATCCATTAACTGTTCCATCTCAAATGTTAGCACCTCTCTCAGGAGAGCACATAACGAAACTTGGTAGTTAAGGGTTATTTCAAATTAATCTATGAAGGTATTGTTGGAAAACTAACTAGGTTCAGTATTCATAATAATTTGTATTTTATAAATAAAGAAAAAGAATTTTATTTGTTCAAGAATGGGTTTCATGCTCAAGTCTAGGTTAAGCATGTTCTTCATGATTTTAGGGATTGTTGAGTCAAGAATAATATTTATCATTCATTAAAGTCCCATTTGGACTCTTTCTAACAAAATAAAAATATTGATTTTTGAGTCATTGTGTACTCGAAATACCAAGTCAGCCCCGCCATTATAAGTTGGCTCTATTTGGGCACATTTTCGCTCTCCGAGATGACTATATAAGGTTGATCCTGTCGTCATTTGGAGGAGAACAAGAAAATTCGATTTGTGCATATGACAAGAAGAAAAGTAGAACAGAGGCCTAGAAGAGAAGTGAAACTTAAGGAAGAATGAACAGACTTGAATTGTTGACTTGTTTTGTTCATGCATGGGAAAAGGATAGTGTTTTTGCATCCATTGCAGGGCCAAAGATTGTAGGACAAATTGCATACCTATAGTTCCAAGACTGAAATATTGACTTGGAGTAGATTGACCACCTTTGACTCGGTGAACGTTGACTTGATCGAAGAAAGTTTTGGAAGGGCCAACTTGGTGCTTGGAGGAGGTCTAGGTGTTTAGGCCTTGGAAGTCTCATTCTGATCTAATTCTATAAGAAGAGGATTGTTCGGGTTCTCCCCGGTTGTGGGTTTTTTCCCTGGCTTGGAGCCTATATCTTGTGTTCTTTGTGTCTTTCAAATCCTCATGTTTTGGTAATTGCTTGATGAAGATGTAAAACTAAATAATATAACGCCAATAAATATCACAAGTAATTATCCTGAGAGGAGAATCAAATTTAATCTACAAATATCCTGATTTCTAACATCGTATCAGAGCTAAGATCAGTAAAAGGAGAATTGAATATCACTTTTTGTTGGCAGCTATGTTTTAAGTCTTTGTTGAAATCCATGTGGAGTCTGAGTTCAGATCACTTACTATTGGCTTAGTCCTGGAAGTTTCAAGTCATCCGTTAAGGAGATCTGATAAAAATTGTTGGCTTGTCTAAAGACTACTAATTCAAAGCTCTGTTACATGAAGTTTTGTGAATTCAAGAGGGTACCCGGTGTTCTAAAAGAAAAGCATCCATACGAAGAACTGTAAGTTTTACTCTTGGACAATTATAATAGAGAAATAAAAATATATTTTTCTATGGAAAACTTTCTTCATCACATGACAACAAATGCAAAAGTATTTCAAGTCACCTCCTCCAAGATACAAATGAAATATGAAGTTCTTCATCAACTATTCAAAGTTCTGATTTACATCCTAAGATCTACGACATACCTCGCTTTTCTTGTAGTGTGATCAAATGAGAACTATTCTTCATTGGACTACTAGACTTCCTTGAAGAATTATTCTTCATTGGAATACTAGACTAAAAGCATCCAGATGTGAAAATTTCGAAATAGAAATCCTACCGCAGTGATTAATATTATTTTTTCTACTTATTACCTCAGAAATAAGTTATCTATAGTTGTCTTACGACAAATATCAAAATATATTCTACTGCGGCTTTCACAATTAAAACATTGCAGAAATTAAAATACTAGCACAAATACAATCACAATGACACAGTTATTTTTGGACAATTGTCCCCAGAAAAACGCAATGTGGGAAAAAATGGTGTAGCAGATGAGGATTTTATTATTCTTCAGCAAAATCTTCATGTAAAAATTACACCCAGCAGTATAGAACAAGGTTTTTTGAGAAAAAATTATAGGCATTCCTGAACAAGTATTTGATCCAAGAGAGCAATTCCTCCACCCTCAGTGTCTCTCTGGATTGCCCAGCGTCACTTTCTCTAACTCTTGGACTCGCTTGTGCAGTGCCAGCATCACCCAAGCCAGCACTGCCTCACCCAACGTCAATCTGCCCAGAGCTGTCGTCCTATTGCTCTGTGTCTTCGTCCCTGTATTCCTAACTGATGTTGAACCCTCTTTGTCTCTCCTTCACCTACAACTCTCCCTTTGAATAGATTTTATCTTTCCGAACTTCGATCAGTGAGAAAATCGATTATTCTTGGGAAACTGAGTATCTACCTATTGTGTTTTCCAAATGACCCTCAAACCCCTTCTTATATCTTCCTGTTGGATAATTAACAACCTAGATTAACTCATAATCAAAGGCTTAGACAGTTTTGACCTGATCTCCGTTTTTATCTAGAAGGTTCACCCACAATTATAAGTTTAGACTTAGGAACCCCATTAAAAATATTAATTGTTTTAATATAATCGTCTTTGGGTGGAATTTCTCAAAATGGTTTCTAGGTTCTTTGGAATGCATGTGCCCAAGCCTCCCTGCAAAATTTGAGGCCTAAATCACATCCGATATTATCCCAAATCAAAACTCCCTCTTAGTGAGGAATGTGCTCTAGCAATATACTGTTGTTGCATACTACTCTTACTCTGAAGCATCGTCCTCTGCACTACTGATGTCTGACATGTTGTCCAACAACTACTATGCTACTGCTGTAACTATATTGTTGTCTTTGATACTGCCACTACCAATGCTACATTTGTATTACAACTCCCTCTGAATTTATGCATTTGTGCTGCTACTGGCACTGAAACTGCCAACTTTCCCTGCACTGCAAATTGCTACTATTATTGAAATGAATTTTCAACCATACCCATCTACTCTCTGAACTAAGTGAACTTAGCTCTTCTAAGAGCCTTTGTGAGTATATTGGCCACCTGCTCTCTTGTGGCAACATATTGTAGATGTATTTCCCTATGTTGAACATAGCCTCTAATAAAGTGACAACGAATATCTATATGTTTCAACCGATCATGAAATATTGGATTCTCAGAGAGTTTGATACAACTCTGATTATCTTAGTAAACCTTGGTCGCTTCCATCCTTTTTCTAAATAAGCTCACAAGCAAGTTTTTGAGCCATATGGCTTCACACGTAGATGTGTTGGTTGCCATATATTATGCTTCTATTGACCTCAATGCTACTGATTTCTGCTTCCTGTTGCACCAAGATATCATCCCTGATCCAACACTGAAGCAGTACCCTGAGGTACTTTTTCGATCTACTGAATTACCTGCCCAATCTGCATCAATGAACCCATTCAAACTGACATCCTCACCTCTATAGTACTTTAACCCATATCCGTTTGTTCCACGTACATACCTAAGAATGTATCTTGCCACTGCCCAATGCACCCTTTTTGGTTCCACAATGAATTGACTAAGAGTGTTGACAAAAACAAAAAATGTTTGGCCTACTGTTGACCAGATACACAAGCAACCCAATGAGTTTCCTATACAAGGTGGGATCTACTTATTTTTCCTCTGATGCATCTATTTTCTTCCAATTGGTGATCATGGAAGTAGCCATGGGTCAGAAATCATGCATTTTGAATCTCTTCAGAATTCCTGTAGTGCACCTTCTTGTCCAAGGAAGATCTCCCCATTCTTTTGCCAAACTTCCAACCCCAGAAAATAATGCATCATTCCCAAGTCCTTCATGTCGAATTCGGCTTCAAGATTCTTCTTGCAGTCCTAGATGAGCCTAGATGACCCAGTTAGGAATAGGTCATCTACATATAGTACGAGAATAAGTGGCTCATTCTCTACCAACAAATAGTAGAGATTGGGATCAACATCACTCTTAACAAATCCCAACTGCTACAAGTAACTATCAAGCTGACCATACCATGCTCTGGGTGCCTACTTGAGCCTGTATAGGTATTTCTTTAACCGGAAAACATGAGTTTTCTACTCATGAGTTTCAAAGCCTTCAGGATGTTCTATACACACCTCCTCTTCTATTACTCCATTCAAGAATGTTGTCTTGACATCCATCTGGTGAATCTCTCATCCCATTTAAGTTGTTAGGGATATAACAGATCTGATAGAGGTGTATCGAGCAACTAGGGTAAAGGTCTCTTCATAGTCTATTCCTTCTTTCTATGCATACCCCTTTGCTACGGCCCTTGCCTTGTACTTCACTATGTTGCCATCTACAACATACTTGATCTTGTAGATCCATCATGACCCTACAACTAATCTATCCTTTGGTCTAGATACTACTTCCCAAACATCATTCGTCATGATGGAGTTTTATTCTTCCACCATGACATCCACCCATACTTGGTGTTGAACAACTTCCTGAAAGCTAGAGGGTTCTTCAACCTAAGCTACCACTTCTTGGTATCTATTTGGTTGTCTACGCTGCCTCTTCTCATATCTAGGAGCTCCAACAAACTCCTCTGTGTCCCTTAGTGTTTTCCGCACTTCTCTGCTCATTCTACCACTGGTGGTGGGAGGCTCAACCAACTCTTCCTCCTAATCTTGTTGTTTTGTCTGTTGAGAAGCATTTGAATTTCCTCCTTTTGAGGAGATATTGGTGTTGGTCACTATACTCAACCGAGGTGTATGCTCTCCCGCCTGTCCTTGTTGCCCCTGTTTCTCTTGGATTAACTAAACATCTCATGACTGATCTTCTATAGGCATTTCATGAGATTCCCTGAAATCTCTATCTTCCATGAACTTTGCCATGTCTTACTAAAATATTCTTGTTTCTAGGAATGTAGATTCCATATGCCTTTGAGGTCTTGATGTATTCTATGAGATATCCTTTCTCCACAGTCTGATCCAATTTGTTACGCTTCTCGTCTAGAATGTGACAATAAGCCACGCTTCCGAATATCCTGAGATGACTGACTTCCGACTTCTTCCCTGTGAAAACTCCTTCAAACGTTCTCTTCCCTAATGCTCTATGAGGAGTTCTATTCTGGATATATACTATCATGTTGCAAGCTTCTGCCCATAGATACCTAGGGAGATCCTGATCATACAACATGGCTTTGGCTGCCCCAACAATAGTTATGTTCTTCCGTTTTTCCACTCCATTCTGCTTTAGATTATATGGAGTTGTCCACTCTCTTTTGAAGCCATCATTTGCGCAGAAATTTGTGAAGTCTTTGTTTGTATATTCTCCACCATTATCTAATTGCAATACCTTTATCTTTTTCCCTGTCATATTTTCAACAAGAGCCTTAAACTCTTGGAAATGATCAAAGACCTCATCCTTGGTCTTTAAGAAATAGATCCAGGTTTTTCTGGAGTGATCATAGATAAAAATGATGAAGTATTCACCACCACTAAGATCCCTTGTAGACATAGGACCATAGATATCTGAGTGTATTAATCCTAATACACATTATGCTCCATTGTTACTTCTGGAAAAAGTTGCTTTAGCGTACTTTCCTAGTACACATCCTCTGCATAAGTCATCATGTTCACTACCAAGGACTAGTACCCCTATAATAGTCTCTCTGAGCATCCTCATTTCTCCATGGTGTAAGTGCCCCATTCGCCCGTGCCATAATTAATTTCACTCCTTCTCACCATTATAGTTGCTGCCTATCAGTGTCATTGACAATTCGAGTTGCAACCTATACAACTTGTTGCTTCGAACCCCAATTCGCTTTTTCTTCTTCTAGCTTGGATGCTTAACTTATAATTTCTTCCTATGAAGTCTAAATCATATCCCTTGTCTTGTAATTGGGACATTGAAATTAAGTTCATTCCTAATCCTAGCACATGTAGAACATTGGTGGCTCGAATGTTGGTCCTTGCTTCCGTCTGAAAAGCTATGGTGCCTCTCCCTACTAAAGTACATTTCGTTCTGTTTCCCATAGTTATTTGGAAGTCCATTTGTTCTTCTTGATAGCTCGAGAAATGTTCTCGTACTCTAGTCATATGAGATGAAGCCCCGCTATCAATGTACCAAACATCCACTGATGTTGAATTTGCTAGGCATGTGAATTCTTCATCTAATCTGGTAGATAAATATGAGACACTTTGATTATCCATATTATGTCAATTTCTTATGCTAACCTATTCTAGCAACTGTCGTAGAAAAAAAAATTGCATCCCACCTAAGATAATCCTCCTTGCTGAATCTTCTGTTGCGTTGTCCCTTCTACCACTAATAAATTTCAATTGGAATGACTTACCTCTCTTTCGACTCACTCAGAGAGAGTTTTCCCATGAAATCCAATCTCCTTGGCTTGAACTACACAATCCTCTAGGAGATTCAAATTTATGCCCCTGCAGAAATTTCGAATTCCCTTCTCTTCTCAACGCTGGATCCTCCGGCATCTCTTTTCTGCTTCCTTGTAGCTTTGATACCATGTGAAAATTTCTAAGTATAAATCCTACTACAGTGATTAATATCATTTCTTCTACTTATTACCTTAGAAATGAGTTATCTAAATTTTTCTTACGGAAAATATCGAAATATATTCTACTGCAACCTTCACAATTAAAACATTGCAGAAATTAAAATACTGGCACAAATAAAATCACAATGACAGTTATTTTTTGACAATTGTCCCTGGAAAAACCTAATGTGGAAAAATCGGTGCAGCAAACGAGGGTTTTATTATTCTTCAGTAAAATCTCCATGTACAAATTACACCTAACAATATAGAACATGAATTTTTGAGAAAAATTTACAGACGTTCCTGAACAAGTATCTGACCTGAGAGAGAATTTCCTCCACCCTCAACATCTCTCTTGCTTGCCCAACATCACTTTCTCTAGCTCCTGGACTGACCTATGCAGTGCTAGTGTCGCCCAAGCCAGGGCTACCTCTCCCAACTTCAATCTGCCCAACGTTGTCCTCTTACTACTCTGTGTCTTCGTCCCTGTCTTCTTGAATGATGTTGAACCCTCTCTATCTCTCCTTCACCTGCAACTCTCCCTTTGAATCAATTTTCTCTTACCGAACTTTGACTAGTGAGAAAATTGATTTTACTCGGGAAACTGAGTATTTGCTTGGTGTGTTTTCCTATTGACCCTCAAGCCCCTTCTTATATCTTCCTGTTGGATAACCAACGACCTAGATTTACTCCTACGCAAAGGCTCAGATCGTTTTGACTTGATCTTCATCTTTATCTAGAATACTCACCCACAATTAGATTAATATCCATTAATATTTTAATTTTCCTAAGTTTAGACTTAGGAACCCCATTAAAAATATTAATTATTTTAATATAATCGTCTATGGGTGGAATTTCCCAAAACAATTTCTAGGTTCTTTGGAATGCATGTGCCCAAGCCTCCCTACAAAATTTGAGGCCTAGATCACATCTGATGCTATCCCAAATCAACACATGACACTTTTAGCATCAAAGCCTTCTTCTTCAAACATAATCCAAATTGCAAAGAACCACTACAATGATCTATGACAATATGACTGCAACGTGACAAGAAGTGAATTCCATTGAGCTACTAGAATAAGGATAGAAGTGAGTTTCTTGGTGATGCAAATTGAATTTTGGATAAATATATGAACAAAACTTACAAGAAGATGAGAATGCTTGAAGATCTGAGCTATAACACTACGATTATCCAAGTTACAATACGAAGCTAAAGGTATTTTTCCATACTACTGCAATCTGAAGATTGAGTGATACAAACTAATTCTTGAAGTCTGATGCAAATTTAAAACAATGATATGTGTTGTTTCTAAGGAAATACATGTCTATGCTACTTCAAATTGGAATATTCAAATTGCTTTCTATGAGCCAGACAATAATGGTGAACTATGGGTTAAGATTTAAGAGATGGGCTACTGAGAAGATTATAATATAATCCTTCAACCAAGTGCAAATCATCATAGAGAGGAACATATGAAGTAGTCGAGCTCAAGGAGGACAAGGACGAAGAAGTTTTTTGACTAGTTTTGGGTATGCTTTTTGTCTATTGTAGGTCCAAGCATGAGCAGAAGGGTAGTCACATGAGATAAGGTCAAATTCAGGCACATTGGTTGTTGATCTTCCTTGGAGAATAGGGCTAAAATCCTTATGGTTTGTCACAGGTAGGGTCGAGCCCTATTTTGGTTATTGAACAATGGTTTTGATAGTTGGAAGGGTGATTGAGTACACCTAGAAGGACAGTGAAGCTGGATGATGCTTGTAGAAGGGAGAGCAGGCTAATTTGAAGGTTGTTTCAGGGTTGGTTTGTTTCCCTAACCAAGCCGAAAATTTTAGACCTAAAGTGTGCACATGATAGTGAGCAGTAGAAGAAGAAAGTGGCTTCAAATCATAGGTATCTATTGCTCTAAGTTGGTTTTTTTCTACGTGTTTGAAGTCTCCCGGTGTAGGACAAACTATGGAGCATATTAAGGCTATTAGAAGGGTGGCAAGAAGGTGTCTATGTTGGGCCCTAGTTTAGGACTCATTCAAAGGATGTGTTTTCCTTAAAGGGTTGTCCTAAATTCTATGAACAAGTGCATTGAATGATAGGTCAAGACCCTAAATGAAGAGAGGTATGATCACACTATTTTGAGGGATTCTTGATCTTCAAGTGTTCCATATTCAGCCTTAGAGAATGTCTTGTACTAAGAGCAGATGGGCAAGAAGGTAGGACTTGCACAATGAAGGAATAAATATTTGATTTTGAACAAGAAACCTATGTAAAATGGTTGGAGGATTGTAAGTGGTTGATTGGTAAGGCCTAAATGTTGTGGAAAAGTGGCATACTTGTCACAACAAGTGGGCTATACATTAATTAGTTTTTGGAGAATCACTAAGAAGTAGTCTTTCAATAAAGTCTAAAGGATGTTTAGTGCTAGAGTTTGGATCCCAATCCCTGACAAGGGGAGTGTGAGGGGGCTTCCCCCCACTATTGTTGCCTGGGGGTCCAGGGGGGTCAATTGCATGTTTGGATCCCTGCCCCCCCCCCTAGCGGGGGTTCGGGGGCAGTACTCCCAAAGCTAAAAATAGATGAAAAATTGCCTTGTAAAATATTGTAATTTCGTAGTCAATTTAGGTCATTCATTACGTGGATGATTTGACAATAGAAATTATGTTTAATTTAGGGTATTTTCCCTAGAAGGAAACCCCTCGGTTTATATGAGGGGAATTGTATTGTGGATGTGTATTATTATTCTGACCGAGAAAGAGAGAGGAGACCGTGTGAAACTGAAGAGGAAATTACATCAGATCTATTGTAGGTTGTATCTCTTCATTTTGTTGGATAATATAAAAGGAAGGATTGGTTGTTTCTCTGTGAACGTAGCCCAAATTGGGTGAACCACATATATCTGTGTCTCTCTTGTTCTATGCATTTCTGTATTTGTGTTTTTGTAATATTTTGTGTATTTCATTGCTCTGTTAATTAATTTCTAACAAATAGCAGCTAGAGGGAACAATTATTTGAGACTAGAGTTATGTTATCTGATAAATACTTATTAGAAAGGTTAGCCAAGTTGACTGAACAATGGATTGGTTGACCTAGTATTGTCATGATCAAAATTGTGTGATGGATTATCTTCAAGACAAGAAACAATGCAGTGCATGAAGTAGTGTTGGACATAGTTCTAGATGCAGTTGTTGAAGACTTGAAGTATAGGATCATGGACTATTGGGAAGCATATTTGGAGCCCTAGTTCAAGAAGTTGCAAGATGAAAAACCTCAATGATAAGAGGATTCGTTAAAGAAGCTACAATTATAACAGATAGTTGATTTAATGGATGTATCAGTACTTTCGATACATGTTGAGGCTTGTTGATGAATTATCCTTGTTTGAGAGGGAGTGAGCATGGATTTCTCCTCTTGGGTTAAGAGGGAGTAATGTTGGACATTAGTTCTCCCTATGTCATGTACTAGGCTAGGACTAACTATCATAATTCTAGTGCATGCATCACGAATAGGGAGAATGATGGTTTGAATTAGTATGGTTCTCCTTGTGTCAGCTACTATGATAGATTAGGACTAATATCCTAAGTCAAGTACATAGACATGGATAAGGATACTGGTGGATTGGATAAGCATCTTGGATTAATTATTGATTAATGTATTGTGATGCATTAGGATGGAGATCCTAAGTCAAGTACATGGACTTGGATAAGAATAGTCTGATGAAAAGACATTTCCTTGAGGGAAATGGTCTGGTGAAAGATATACTCTGAGTATCCTAGGTGGAGTATGTACCTCAGTGATGTGGTGTGGTGCCCCATGGAATGCCCGCCAACATTGTGCTCTAATATTGTGACAGATAAAGTGTACCTGTCAAGGCCTTGGTAATGTGAAAATGTTGGCTATAATGATACGATTCCTTCTTATGAGAATATTTAAACTCGAGATAGAATTGTTGAGTCATTACAGATGCCTCCTAATTAAGATGGAGTGTTGGAAAACTAAATAGGTTCAGTCTTCATATTAATTTGTATTTTATAAATAAACAAAAAGAATTATATTTGTGCAGCCATGGATTTCATTCTCAAGTCTAGGTTAAGCATGTTCTTCATGGTTTTAGGGATTGTTGAGTCACGAAGAATATTTATCATTCATTAAATTCCCATTTGGACTCTTTGTAACAAAATAAAAATATTGATTTTTGAGTCATTATGTCCTCCAAGAACCAAGTCGGCTCTGTTGGGGCACATTTTCACTGTCCTAGATGACTATATATAGGGTAGACTTCGTCCTCATTTGGAAGAAAACAAGCAAGTTCAACCTGTGCATATGAAAAGAAGAAAAGTAGAACGAAGGCCTAGAAGAGAAGTGAAACTTAAGGAAGAAGGAAGAGACTTGAATTGTTGACTTGTTTTTCTCACATGTGGGAAAAGGCTAGGGTTTCTGTAGTTGTTGCAGGGATGAAGATTGAAGGACGAGTTGCGGATCTATAATTGTAGGACAAAAATCTTGACTTGGATCAAATTGACCATCTTTGACTTGGTGAACATTGACTTGATTAAATAAATTTTTAAAAAGGTTGAGTTGGTGAATGTTGACTTGATTAAAGAAAGTTTTAGAAAGGTTGACTTGGGGCTTGGAAGAGGTCTAGGTCTTTGGGTATTGGAGGTCTCACTTTGATTTGATTCTATAAGAAGAGGATTGTTCGGGGTTTCCCCATTTGTGGGGCTTTTCCCCGGCTTGGAACCTATATCTTGTGTTCTTTTTCTTTGTGATCTTCATGTTTTGGTAATTGCTTGATGAAGAAGTAAAACTAAATAATATAACGCCAACAAATATCACAAGTAATTATCATGAGAGGAAAATCAACTTTAATCTAAAATTATCTTGATTTTCCAGCATCTTATCAGAGCTAAGGTTAATATAAGGATAATAGAATATCACTTTCTATTGGCAACTACGTTTCAAGTATTCTTTGAAATCCCTGTGGATTCTGAGTTTAGATCACTTACTGTAGGCTTAGTCCTGGAATTTTGAAGTCATCCATCAAGGAGATCTGATACACATTGTTGGCTTGTCTAAAGACTACTAATTAGAAGGTTTGTTAAATGAAGTTTTGTGAACGTAAGAGGGTACCTGATGTTCTAAAAGAAAAGCATCCATACAAAGAACTGTGAATTTTTCTCCTAGAGAGATGTAATAGAAAAATCAAAATATATTTTTGTATAGAAAGTCACCTCCTCCAGTATACAATTGAAATACGAAGTTTTGGATCAAATATTCAAAGTTCTAATTTACATCCTAAGATTTGTGGCATACCTTGCTCTTCTTGTAGTATGATAAAATGAGAACTAATCTTAATTAGACAATTAGACTTCATTGGAGAATTATTCTTCTTTGGACTACTAGATGGAAGGCATCAAGGCACTTTTATCATTTGAGCCTTCTTCTTCAAACATAATCTGAATTACAAAGAACCACTACAATGATCTATGACAATATGACTGCGACTTAACAAGAACTGAATTCCCTTGAACTACTAGATTAAGGATGGAAGTGAGATTCTTGGTGATACAAATTGACTTCTAGATAGAGATACGGACAACAATTACAAGAAGATGAGAATTCTTGAATATTAGAGCTATGACACTATGATGATCCAAGTTATAATACAAAACTGAAGGTATTTTTTCATACTACTGCAATCCGAAGATTCAATGATACAAACTAATTCATGGAGTTTGATGCAAATTTAAAATGGTGATATGTGTTGCCTCTAAGTCAATGCATGTCTATGCTACTTCAAATTGGAATATTCAAATTACTTTCTCTGAGCCATACCATAACAATGATATGTGGGTTAAGCTTGAAGAGATGGGCTACTAAGGAGAATATAATATAATACTTCAACCAAATGCAAATCATCATAGAGAAGAACATTTGAAGTAGTTGAGCTAAAGGAGGCCAAGGGAAAAAAAATTGTGGACTAGTTTTGATCTAGGTGAATATTGGTGGCCACCTGCCTATTCCACTTAGACCCCCTAGTCAATTTCATCTGTTTCCTTGTTCATTTAAGCATTTACTATATTTAGCAGTTTTTCGGGTCCTGAAATTCTGGAGCAGTTTTGACCCCCTAAACAGCGTTTTTTTGGGGTACGTGGCAGGCCCATAGCCATTGGTAGGGGCTTGAAGCAAAACTTCTAGTACTCAGAGAGACATTTCCAACAAGGTATGTACGCACCAAATAGAGATAATATGACCAAGTTACGACCCCGGGAAGTTGGTTGCCCAACTAACCCCAATGGGGCCCACAAACTCTTGGTGTTACAACTCCTAGGGTTAGGGTTTTGATTATTTAGGGCTTTCTCATGTTTTCTAATAATAAATAGGTCCTTGAGCCTCATTGTAACACAATTCAAAGGCATGTAGCCACCACATCTCTTCTTATAGATAAGCTACCATCACTTGAGCTATCTTATTTCCATTTTGTTTGCAAGCATAGTTCAATACTTTCATATTAATGAAATGAAGTGTTTTTCTGTTGCATCTCTGTGTTTATGATTATATGTAAGTTGTTGCGTTCTTGTTTAATTTCGAATTAGTGGTATCAAATCGGTCTGCTCTTTCTTTGTTTTTCTTTTCCTATCCCCAACGAGGTCAGGGTATAAGGAGTTAGTGCTTGATCTAGTTGAACCATTGCAATATCAACCTTTCAAAACTTTATGACCTCCCATGGAAGAAGAAAAGAAAGATGAGGAGGCAAGAGATCCTTTCAAAATGTTGCTTGAGGAAGCCCTCGAGCGATAGAGGGAAGAAATGATAGATAACTTTGCCATATCCTTCGACAACTACCCACAGGCGATGCATCTTCATCCAGCAGCCACTTTGGAGGTGCCACTACTTTTAAGGTACAAGTTAACTTTGATATTCCCATATTTGAAGGCCTGATAGATGCATACAACGTAGATAAATGGTTAAATCTATTGGAAGGATATTTTTCAGTTCATGACTTTTCCAATCGGGAAAAGATTACTTTTTCACTTCTTAAAGCTTCCCCACATGTCAAGGATTGGTTGGAAACCTACTGTAAACAAAAGGACGAGAGTGAACCCTCCTTTTTTTCAACCGCACCCACTTGGAATTCTTTATGAGGCGCCATCAAGGAACAATATTACCTTATCGAGAGCTATGAAGACAAATACATGAAGTGGACCATGCTATGGCAGGGAAGGGACAAAGATGTGCCAGAGTTCACAAATACTTTCCATACCCTTCACACGAAGCTGGGTGTCAAGGATACTAGCGGTATTTGGTGCTCAAGTATCGTGGTTGTCTACACAAGTACATCCAGGACGAGATGGATTTTGTGGACATTTCCTCACTTGGCATGGTGTATCGGTACACTGTCAAGATTGAGCAGAAGTTTAAATAGAAGAAGCGTGACTTTGGATCTACAATCCAAAGCAAGGAAAAGGTGCCCCCAAACCACTTAACAAAGGACCAAGACAAGGTGGCACTACAGAGGACAGCTCGCTGAAACCACAAGCAAAGAACAACACCTTGAAGATGAAGAAGGACACGGAAAAATGGTGTGAGTTACATAAGCGTTCCACTCACAATACAAGTGAGTGTCAGGCCAATCAGTCACTGGTGGTCGAGTTGAAGGCTTCCGAATCAAATGCAGGTTCTGACTCTAAATCAGAACCCGATAAGGGAACTGAAAAAGTGAAGTAGATCATTGATGTGGAGGCCAATGCCACCATGGCAACCACCAAGATCCAAAGGATTAAGCTTGAAGATCCAGAGGAGGGGGAACACCTCTTCCAAACACAAATATGGGTGAAGGATTCTCTGTTGCAGTTCATTGTCGATAGCGAGAGCCAAAAGAACCTCATTCCAGTAGAGGTCGTTAAGTGGTTGGGCCTAAATACTATAGCACATCCATAGTTGTACACCATCGGATGGCTTCACCAAGGATGATATCTTTGTGTCAGCCAATAGTATTGCCTTCCCTATAGCATCAAACCCTTAATGGATGAGGTACTATGTGACGTTTCTCCTCTTGAAGTTTGTGATGTATTGTTAGGACAACCATACTTGTTGAAGAAACATATTGTATATCAGTCTAGACCTTGCTCTGTGATTATTACTTTGGCTAATAAGTTGTACAGGATATCAGAGGTTACCCCGCCTACCGCCATCTCTTTGATCATTGCAAAGAAAAATTCAGTAAGATCATTTCCCAAACCATGAAATTTGTTTTCCTTATGATTCGCCCCCAGGGCAAGAAGAAGGTTGTGGCCGCGGCTTCTAGGCAGGGCTCCTCTGCACAATAACAATAGATGTACAAGGTCATGGAGGAGTACAGGGATATTTTTTCCTCACCCACAACCTCTGCATTGTCAGGTCAACTACTCCATCGATCTGACCCTAACCATGTCGCTGCCCAATGGACCGATCTATCAATGCTCTATTCCACAGAACGATGAGATCAAGAGGCAAATTCAGGAACCATAGCAAAAAGGGCACATTAGGCTAAGCTCATCACCTCGTGGGAGCCCGATTGTATTGGTATAGAAGAAGGATGGGACCTAGAGGCTTTGTATTAACTATCGGGCCCTGAACAAGATCACTATTTGGATTAGGTACCCAATCCCGTGGATTGATGACCTTCTGGACCAGCTCAAGGGGGCCAAATATTTCAACAAGATTGACTTGAAGTCATGTTATCACCGGGTTCCTATCGAACACTCCGATGTGTGGAAGACTGCCTACAAATCCAAGGAGGGCCTTTTAGAATGGTTGGTCATGCCGTTTAGATTGAAAAACGCCCCTGCAACCTTCATGAGACTGATGGACGACATCTTGTGACCCTTCACTAATGCATTCATGGTGGTGTATTTATATGACATATTGATCTTCAGCCAAAGTTGGGAAGAGCACCTCCACCATATTCGACAAGTCCTTCAAACCCTGTGCCAACACAAGTTGTGTGCTAACTTGGAGAAATGCACCTTTGGCATGAACCAAGTTTAATATATGGGGTACATCATTGATGAGCAGGGTGTACATGTGGACCCATCCAATATACAAGTCATTCAGGATTGGCCAGCTCCAACCACTCTAATAGAGCTCTACAGCTTTTTAGGTCTTGCTAATTTCTACCGTAGGTTTGTGTTGGGGCTCTCTCATATCACTTGGCCTTTAAGTCAAGTCACCAAGGGCAGAGCGAAAGAATTTTTTTTATGGTCAAAAACCCAACAACAAGCATTCTCTGAGTTGAAGAATCACCTCTATTCTACAGCACTGCTCACATTATTAGACCTGCAACAACCATTTGAGATTGAGATAGATGCCTTCGATTGTGTTATTGGTGTGGTTCTTACTCAACATGGGCATCCAGTGGCTTACCACAGTGAGACACTTTCAGACACAGCCCGAAAGTACCCCACTTACTATAAAGAAATGTATTCCATTGTGTAGACCTTCCATCAATGGAAGCATTACATCCTGAGGAAGGCATAAATCATCCACACAAACCACCGACCTCTACAATTCACACAAACACAAGGGAAGTTGCAGAAAGATCGCCATCAGAAATGGTCCACCTATTTTCAACATTTCCATTTGAACATTAAGTATAAGAAGGGTAGCACCAATAATGTTGTTGATTGCCTCAGTCGACCACTAGTCATGGCACTGATCACTGTGCGCGACCCTTGTGGGCATGATACATCGGGGTGGCCGCATCTTTATAAGAGCGATCCAGAATTCAACAACATATACCAGAAACTCCTGGAAGGGAAGCAAGTTCCAAATTTTCACCTTCAGGATGCATTGTTATACCACCTGGGACACATATGTGTTCCTTCAAGTGAGTGTGCCAAGATTATTTGGGAGGCACACTATAGTCGGGTAGCTAGACATTTTGGAGTAGAGAAAACAATGGTTGTATTGCAGAAGTATTTTTATTGGCCAAAACTTCGTCAGGATGTTGGGAAGTACATTAGATCATGCATCGCCTGCACTATTGCCAAACCAACCATCAAGAAGTAAGTTCTGTATAATCCTCTACCTACTCCTACATGGCCTTGGGAATCTGTCTCCATGGATTACATGTTAAGCCTTCCTTCTACTAAGCATGACAGTGATTGCATTTTCGTGGTCGTCAACAAATTCTCTAAGATGGCCATCATGGCGATCTGCAAGAAGAGTATCACAACAGAGGCCACTACTAAGCTCTTCTTTGAGCTAGTATGGGTACACTTTGGGATCCCACAATCAATTATCTCATATTGGAACAACATATTCTTGAGTGCATTTTGGTCAAGTCTCTGGTTGATGCTGGATACAAAACTTACTAATTCCACGACTTTCCATCCCCAAATTGATGGCCAAATAGAGGTTGTCAACATGATGATCGTACACATTATGTGCATGTACAACTCAAAGCATCCACACACGTGGGATGAAAGTATCCCCTATGTCCAACATAGCTACAACAAAGCTCTCCACAGCTCAACAGGCCACAACCCCTTTCAGGTAGGGTTGGGATTTCAGCTAGTATGCCCCATTGATATGGCCATACCATTCGCAACCACTCAGGTAGATTCGATTCATGTTTAGTCTGAAGTTGAAAGGACTAACAACTTCATTGAGCACATTCAACACATCCGCTAGCAAATCCATGATATATTGGACAAAGCCAATGCTAAGTACAAGAAGTGCCATGATCAGCATTGAGTGTAACATAAGTTCCAAGTGGGCGACAAAGTTTGGCTACATTTGCAGAAGGAGCACCTTGTTGTAGCCCACCGCAAGCTTCGTTTGCTCCAATATGGGCCATACACCATCACCAAGGCCGTCGGTGACAATTCCTTTGAGCTCAACATCTCACCGTTCCTTGGTTTGCACCCAGTGTTCAATGTAGATCACCTTCGGCCATACTTTCCACCATTATTGGACACATCTGACATTGCAGAACAACTCACACCAGCAAAGCTCAACTTGGACTGCATGGAATAGGCCACAACTGATCAGATCATGGACACACAAATTAAGAACACTCACCAATAGAGTATATAGCTATATCGAGTTGTCAAAGCAGGCCAACTCCTTCATCAGGGCAAGTGGTTCACTAGGGACCAAGTTCAACAGAAATTTCCTCACCTCGTGGAGGCTCTGCATGCAATGGGGACCATTGCTTCCTAAGGGAGGAGGAATGATTTAGGTGGATATTGGTGGCCACCCACCTATTTCACTTAGACCCCGTAATCAGTTTCATCTGTTTCCTTGTTCATTTAATCATTTACTATTTTTAGCAGGTTTTTGAGTCCTTAAATTTTGGAGCAGTTTTGACCCCCTAGACAACATTTTTTTGGGGTCTGCGGCAGGCCTGTCACCAAAGGTAGGGGCCTGCAGTGAAACCTGTAGTAATTAGAGAGACCTTTCTAACAAGGTATTGTACACACCAAATGGAGATAATATGACCAAGTTATGACCCTAGGAAGTTGGTTGCCCAACTAACCCCAATGGGGCCCACAAACTCCTTGTGTTACATATCCCGATGTTAGGGTTTTGGTTTTTTAGGGTTTTCTCATGTTTTCCAATAATAAATAGGCCCTTGAGCCTCATTGTAACATAGTTCAGAGGCATGTAGCCTCCACATCTCTTTTCAGAGATAAGATACCATCACCCGAGCTATCTTATTTCCATTCTATTTGTAACCATAGTTCAATATTTTTCTATTAATGAAATGAAATGTTTTTATGCTGCATCTCTGTGTTTATGATTATATTTGTAAGTTGTTGCATTCCTGTTTAATTTCAAATGAAATTTTGGATATGTTTTTTGTCTATTGTAGGTATGATCATGAGCAGAGGGTTAGCCGCATGAGATAATGTTAGATATGAGCATGTTGGTGGTTGATCTTCCTTGGAGAACAAGGCTGAAATCCTTCTGATTTGTTGCAGGTAGATTCGAGCCCTGTTTTGGTTATTAAACATTGGTTTTGATAGCTGGAAGGGTGTCTAAGAACACCTAGAAGGACATTGAAGGTGGATGGTGCTTGTAGAAGGGAGAGCGAGGTAATTTGAGGGTTGGTTTGTTGCCCTAACCAAGCTAAAAATTTATGACCTGAAGTGTGCACAAGATAGTGAGTAGAAGCAAAAGAAAGTGGCTTCAAATCATATGTATGTGTTGTTCTAAGTTGGTGTTTTACTAGGTGGTTGAAGTGTCCTAGTGTAGGAAAAATGTGGAGCATCTTAAGGTTGTTAGAAGGGAAGCATGAATGTTTCTCTATTGTGCCCTAGCTTAGGGCTCATTCAAATGATGCATTGTCCTTAAAGGGTTGTCCTAAACTCTGTGAACAAGTGCATTGAATGAGAGGTCAAGACCCTAAATGAAGAGAGATATGACCACACTATTCTCAAGGAATCTTGATCTTAAAGTGGGCCATATTCATCCTCAAGGAATGTATTATAGAAAGAGCATATGGGCAACAAGGTAGGACTTGCATAGTGAAGGAAGAAAGATCTAATTTTGGACAAGCATCCTATGTGAGGACTGTAAGTGGTTGATTGGTAAGGCCTAAGTGTTGTGGACAAACGGCAGACTTGTTACAACAAGTCGGCTATACATTAATTAACTTTTGAAGAAGCACTAAGAAGCAATCTTTCAATAAAGTTTGAAGGATGTTTGCTAGATTTAGCTATCGTGTGGATAGATTTGTGAAAAATATAAGGACAAGTGAAGTAATGGAAATTCATTGTCAAGTGGGTTGTGTTTAGAAGACCTTATGGTTGGTGCCCTAAGGACTGTCAATTTGATGATTGTGTATAGAAACCCTGAGGACAGTCATCCTAGAGGCAGGACTGACTAGAAGGTTTATTTGAAGACCCTAAGAGTTTTTTATTTTGGAAATATAAGAATAACAACTAGAGGGTAGAATTATTTGAGACTTTCAAGTTACATTGTTTGATAAAGATTGATTGAAAAGGTTAGCGAGTTGAGTAAACAATGGATTGGTTGACCTAGTATTGTGATGATCAGAACTGTGTGATGGATTATCTACAAGGCAAGAAGCAGTGCAGTGTATGAGGTAGTGTGTTGATTTCGGGTAGCATCGGATATGCTCTAGGCCTCAAATTTTGCAAGGAGGCTTGGGCACCTGTATTCCAAAGAACCAAGAAATAGTTTTGGGAAATTCCACCGAAAAACAATTTTATTAAAATAATTAATAATTTTTAATGGGACCCTAAGTCTAAACTTAGGAAATTAAAGATATTAATGGGTATTAATCTAATTGTGGGTGTAACTTCTAGAAGAGGACGAGGATCAAGCTAAAATTATCTTAGCCATTTATTAGCTTTTAATCTGGGTCGTTCAATGTCAATTAGAATATTATTTAAGGGAGCCCGAGGGTCATTTGGAAAACACATAGTGAGATCAAGGAAATCGATTTTTCTAAAGTGAGAATTTCTCAGGAAGAAAATCAATTAAGGAGATTCCTTGCAGTAGAGGGGTAGTGAGAATATGAAAGAAGCAATTTCCGGAGAGTACAAGGCAGAGGGAGAACAAAAATACATCCAGACAGTGTTGATGCAGAGGTAGCAAAGTCCTTGAGGGGAAGTTGAGTTTCTTGTTGAGGGAAGTCAAGTTTCAGTTACCAAGAGCCGGGGTGTGAGTCTGAAAGGCAGAAGTTCGATTTCCTCAGCCAGCATGGGATCCAGAAGAGGGGAAACATAATACCCAGGAGTGATGATGCAAAAATTGTCGGGAGTGATGCAGTTGTGTGTAGAGGCCACACAGAGGATGATGAAGAGCCTCTAGTTCATCCGGATCAGTCACTAATTCTCCAGTGACAGGATGAGATAATTTCACCAGTGTTTTGTTCAATATTCTCTTTGTATCATATTTCTAGTTGAGCATCCTAGAATTTTACTTAGATTTTCTCTTGCATAATAATAAAACCCTCAAGGCTATTTCACTAGTTTTTCCGGTGACTTTGGTCCAAAAATAATGGTGTCCTATGTGTTTCTATTTTCCTTACTCAGTTTCTATGTTTCAGAATCATATTTAATTTAGTGTAGGTTGCTTCAGTAATTTACTTCAATGTTTCAAGAAGAAATTTGAAATAAGCTTGTAATATAATTTACAATCTAGGTGAAGTAGATTTAGCTGATTGCAGTAGGATTCCTGAGATTGTTAGATCTAGGAATTTTCGCATGGTATCATAGGTGAAGGTGAAGCAAGAAGAGCATAGCCAGTATATCCAGCGCTGAGCAGAAAAGGGAAATCGAAAAGTTGCAGGAGGCATCAATTTGAAACCCCAGGGAGTTTTCACAATTCTTAGGCAGAGGGCTGAAATTTCAAGGCAGTCTCTCTCCGAGAGAGTCGATGGAGAGAAGGGCTTCAAATCAATTTTTTGTCAGTGTAGAGGAAGTAGTGTTGAAGCCTCAGTGTGAGGAGAGCTGGTGGGATGCAGATTTTTCTGTAGGCAGTTTGTTGGGTAGAAAGTCGTCAGAAGAAAGAGGAGAAGCACGACTGAGGGAATTTATTCCTCAAAGAATTCCTATCCAAGGAATTCGAATTCTCTAGAGTTGAGTAGCAGCAAGGGACAACAATTTTACTAGCTCCAGCGGGGAGTGCGTAGGCTAGCCCAACAATAGCACAAAAGAGAAAGGATATTTTCAACATTTGTGGCAAAAAATGGCAACCAATGGTTTCATGGATCTGGACAAGTTGGATGGGGCATCCAACTATGTCATGTAGAAGGCAAGAATGTCATTCCTTCTAGATGATCATGCCCTTAAGACATACGTTGACAACGTGGTGGTTGTCCTTGTAGATGTAGATCCATTGAGGAAGTGACAATAAAAAATAGTGAAGGCTAAGAGGATGATCGTAGATGGCGTAAAGGATCATGTAGTGTTTCATGTCGCTATTAGAGGGACTGCTAAGGAGATGTGGGATGCCTTGGCAACGCTATATCAAGGATCTTCCGAGCAACGGAAGATGTACTTGGAGTAGAAGCTAAGATTTGATCAGATGCAGAAGGGAGAGCACGTGGATCCATTATTCACGAAGCTTAAGGAGACCTGTGATGAATTTTCTATTGCGGGGCATACACCTCAGGATTCAGAGTTGGTTAGATTGGACCTCAATTCTATCTCAGATGAGTGGCAAGTCTTTTTCCAGAGTATCCTAGGCAGAGCAGCATTGCCAAATTGGGATGAGATGTGGGAAACTCTAAAACAATAGGCATTGAGGAGAGATTTAGTCAAGGTTAAACTTGACGGAAGCAGCAACAGTAGGTTAAAGCCAAAGGAGGAGGAGGATAATGCAACCCTTGCATCGAAGGGACAACAGGAGCAATGGAGATGTAAGAAGGACGTATCAAAGATCAAGTGTTTCAAGTGTGGTGAGATGGGTCACTACGCTACTCAATGTCTTCTCAAGAAGAAGGACAAGGATGAGAAGCACGATCTGAAGGTTGCGCCCACGAAGATTGAAGAGGAGGAGTTCACCATGATAACTGAGATACCGCTAGGAGGGAGGTGGGTTGATTTTGAGTTGTAGTTCGAAAGAGCTACAGATGGGCAGGATCCTTGAGGAGTCCACCTCTTGGATTAATACCTTACTACAAGAGCCTGGTTTTGCAATAGCAGGATGGACTAGTGTCGGATGTTACCGAGGAGTGTCGCGGAGACAGTTGTAGTGGCTAGGAGTGCCAGAGACTTAACAACGTAGAGCAGAGTTGGCAACAGTGCAGATGACACAGAGAAGAGGTTAGCAACAAAGCAATACATTTAGAGGGTCAGTGCAGAGACTAATAGCAATCAGGCTTCAGCATTCACATGTATCATACTAAACATAGTTAGTTCAATAATTTGGGATGTTTTTCTGTTGTTGATGGAGTAGTAGCAACAGTTTTCAGTGCAGTAGAAGTTGGTAGTGGCAGTGCTAACAGTAGCACAGATGCAACACTTGAGAGGGAATTGTAGTACGAATGTAGTGTTGGAAGTGGCAGCGTCAGTAGTAGTACAGTTACAACAACAACGGAGTAGTTGGTGGACAACATGTCAGATGTCAACAATGCAAAGGATGATGCTTTAGAGTCAGAGCAATATGCAACGACATATGTTGTTAGAGCACATTCCTCGCTAAGAGGGAATGTTGATTTGGGGTAGCATCAGATGTTCTCTAGGCCTCAAATTTTGTAGGGAGGCTTGGGCGCATGTATTCCAAAGAACCCAGAAAGCATTTTGGGAAATTCCACCCAAAAACAATTTTATTAAAATAATTAATATTTTTTAATGGGACCCTAAGTCTAAACTTAGGAAATTAAAAATATTAATGGGAATTAATTTAATTGTGGGTGTAACTTCTAGAAGAAGATGAGAATCGAGCTAAAATTATCATAGTCATTGATTAGCTTTTAATCTAGGTCATTGAATGTCAACAAGAAGATTATTTAAGGGATCCTGAGGGTCATTTGGAAAACACGCTGAGAAATTAAGGAAATTGAATTTTCTGAAGTGACAAGTTCTTAGGAAGAAAATCATTTGAGGAGATTTCTTGCAGCAGAGGGGAAATGAGAATCCAGAAGAAGGAATTTTCAGAGAGTATGAAGCAGAGGGAGAACAAAAAGATGTCTAGAGGGAGGTTGACGCTAACCCATGCAGTGCTGACGTAGAGGCAGCGCAGTCCTTGAGGGGAAGTCAAGTTTCCTGCTAAGGGAAGTCGAGTTTTAGTTGTCGAGAGCCTGGGTGTGAGTCTGGAAGGCAGAAGTTTGATTTTCTCAGCTAGCAAGGGATTCAAAAGAGGGGCAGCATAATACCCAGGAGTGGTGATGCAGAAACTGTCGAGAGTGACGCAGTTCTATGCAGAGGCCACGCAGAGGGTGACGCAGAGCCTCCAATTCAGTCAAATCAGCCACTAATTCTCCAGTGACATGGTGAGATCATTTCACCAGTATTTTGTTCAATATTCTCTCTGTATCAGATTTCCAGTTGAGCATCCTAGAATTGTACTCAGATTTTCTCCTGCATAATAATAAAACCCTCAAAGCTGCTACACTAGTTTTCCTTCTTTGGGTTTTTCTAGAGACTTTTGTCCAAAAACAACTGTGTCCTATGTGTTTGTATTTTCCTTGCTTAGTTTCTATGTTACAGAATCATATTTAATTTGGTGTAGGCTGCTTCAGTAATTTACTTCAATGTTTCAAGAAGAAATCTGAAATAATATTGTAATGTAATTTACAATCTGGGTGAAGTAGATTCAACCGGTTGCAGTAGGATTCCTGAGATTGTTAGATCTAGGAATTTTCACATCGTGTTGGACACAATTTTGGATGCAATTGGTGAAGACCTCAAGTACACGATCATGGATTGTTAGGAGGAATATTTGGAGCCCTAGTTCAAGAAGTTGCAAGATGGGAAACCTAAGTGATAAGAGGGTTTCTTAAATAAGCTACAATTATAACAGATAGTTGATGTAAGAGGAGTATGAGTACTTCTGACACAAGTTTAGGCTTGTTGATGAATTCTCCATGTTTGAGAGGGAGTGAACATGGATTTCTCCTCTCAGGTTGAGAGGTAGTAAGGTTCTACATTGGTTCTCCCTGTGTCATGTACTAGGCCATGACTAACTGTCGTAATTCTAGTGCATGCATCACAGACAGGGAGAATGATGGTTTGAATGAGCAAGGTTCTCCTTGTTTCAAGTATTGTAATGGATTAGGACTGATATCCTAAGTCAAGTACATAGACATGGATAAGGAGAATGGTGGATTGGATAAGTATCTTGGACACATATTCTTGAGTCATGTATTGTGATGGATTAGGATGGAGATCCTAAGTCAAGTACATGGACTTGGATAAGAATGGTTTGATGGATAGACATTTCCTTGAGGGAAATGGTCTAATGAAATATATATTATGAGTATCCTAGGTGGAGTATGTACATCGGTGGGGCGGTGTGGTGTCCCATGGAATGCCTCCCAACATTATGCTCTAATCTTGTGAGAGATAGAGTGTACCTGTCAAGGCCTTGATAATGTGACAATGTTGGATATGATTACTTTGATGCTTAAGAAAAAAAATCGGTAGAAATCACACAGGAAAATTAAAAAAAAAAAAAAAATACTCAATCTATATCCCTTCTTATGAGAATATTTCAACTTGATATGGACATGTTGAGTCATTATGAATATCTCCCTAGTTAAGAGCGAGTGTTGGAAAAGTAACTAGGTTCGGTCTTGCTATTGATTTGTATTTTATAAATAAAGAAAAAGAATTTTATTTGTTCAAGCATGAGTTTCATGCTTAAGTCTAGGTTAAGCATGTTCTTCATTCTTTTAGGGATTGTTGAGTCAAGAAGAATATTTGTCATTCATTAAAGTCCCATTTGGACTCTTTGTAACAAAATAAAAATATTTGTTTTTGAGTCATGTGTCCTCCAAACACCAAGTCAACCCTGCCATGATAATTTAGCTTTGTTGGGGCATATTTTCCCTCTCCTGGATGACTATATATAGGGTAGATTTCATCCTCATTTGGAAGAGAACAAGCAAGTTTGATCTGTGCATATGTGTTGACAAGGTTAATCCTCTCTACAGATAGAGGTGATCCCTCTATCCCAATGAGTGGGTCTAGCAACTGAAGTGACAATCAAATAGACATCTTCCTAGGTTACTATTGAAAAGAAGAATGAAGGAGATGGCCTACCTCGTTATGATGCTATTCCAATTTCCTTTGTTGATGACCCTGAACCACTTGTGTCATGGGCTTGTTCCCACTTCTCTCAGCGTTTATGCACCTACACAAGTGATCAAGACACAACAAGGCATGCCAAAACAAATAGAAAATCCAATAGCAACCTACTTAACTAATCAAGGAATGTTAAGCTAAATGATACATGAACATATACATTTTGGGAAGATGAACCAACAATTATGTATTATTAGAAGAAAAAAAATGGAAGCTTACAACCAAAGCCTTGATGTTGATAGGCTCTCCTTGAGTGGTAATCCAATTCCAATCCAAGAACTCTCCAATAGCTCCTTCTCCAAGTAAAATGAATAGCCTCTAGGAACAATCTTAGCATAAGGGTGCAAATAGACATAGACCAACCATTTGGGAATGGGAGAGGATGAATTTATAGGTTGGAAGAGGGAGTTAGGACCTCTCCAAAGATAGGATTAGGCCCTCATCTCAAGGAGGTAGCTCATAGGGATAAAACCAAGAGGCCAATTTGGGAGGATTTGACCTCATCTATTCCAAACAACCTCTAGCTCATCGCTCTGGAAGCTTCTAGATCAATAAGCTTCTCATCCTCTTTGGGAAAATTACCTCTTTGGGATCATCACGGGTATGCAAGGGAACAAAGCGATGACATCATGGGTCAAGCATGATGCAACAAGCGACCATCGCGGATTTTAACCTCATAAGAGTGATGAGTCTCAAAATCAGGGTTTTAAAGCTATTTCTTCAGGGGAAATCTCAAGGCATTTTCCAATCAATGTTCTAGCTTAGGGAGGATATGAGCTGCATATCTGAATAATTACACTACATGATGGTCATGTCTCACGCACTTCAGGGTATGTCACAGGGAAGTTCAAGAGGTGTGACAAAGTACTGTGTACTAGGTGCCCCCTAAAGCATGAAGGCAGAATGAGGAGTGATGGTTGCGATGCTTTACGAGCTTTTGCAAGGATGAAGACACACACTCTCAAGAGACTTGCAAATCAAGGACGCATATACATATACATATCTGAGATCAAGACATGAATCTACGGCATGGGCACAGCCATCCGGATGATGAAGACTATATGAAAAGATCCATGGTATGGGTGCAACCATCCAGATAACAAGGATCATCATAAATATAAAGTCCCACAGTATGGTCCAGCCATCTGTATAGTAAAAACATGTGCATAATCATGAACAACATATAACTCCATGCAACCTAAATCATATTAGACAAGACTAAGTGTCTTGCGCTTCATCCCGACCTGATCAAAGTACAAATTCTAACATGCGAATACATGTGTTGAAGTCGAACATGCTAGAAAACCACCTGATTACTGGCCAATGATGTGGACCATTAATAGGTACGAGAGAAACCACCAATAATGACAATGGCTCTCAAGGTACAACAATACAATCTGTGAATGTGATAATGAATCTGAAGTCGAACACTCATGGAATTATCCAATTGAAGGCCAATGATGAAGACCTGTCATCGGATGCGAAGAACATGCCATTAGGGCATGCAAGCTCTAAGGCACTGAAAGGGAGTTTCTAAGTCATCTTCCTGGATAATGAGCCGAATTCAATAGGAAGTGACCCGTTGAAGGAGGGTAATGATGAATCCCCCATCATTGACATGAAATAAGGAATAAAGTGGAATAATTTTCAAGGTTGTAGCAATGACTCAAACGGTGTATAGGTAAATAACTGCAGATTGGAATTCTCTTGAACATATTGGCAACACGACTCCAGAGTGTGGCAGCATTAGACTCAACATAGGACCAAGGGTCGTAACAACGAAGTGGAATAGTCAGATGATAGGTAAAATGGATAACCCAAACTCGGAAGGACAAGTGACTAAGCAAGGATATCCCAAACCTGACACGAGAGCATAAGAGTGTCATGTTCAAGAGTGTCATGCTACCAATACAAAGGATGTTTCATCTTCACTTTTACTCGCTATTTCTAGTGAGTACCTCTTTACTTTTACAGAAGCTTGAAGAGGATACCATATGCTTGCCATATAATTTCATCCTTCTGATGAATCCATCCTAGTAATTTTTACGAGCCCTGGGAAGGAGAAACTCAGTCTCATCATGGTGATGAGTCTTTCTTCATAAAAATTTTAACGAGTCTAGTGGAAGAATAACTCGGTATCTTTTTCAGATTTATAAAGTTTGAAAAAGAGACAAAAAGGAAAACCCCATCATGTCCCTTTTCGTAATTTGTCTCTCGAACTCGAAAAGGTAGAAAACAATATTTAAGAGAACCTCTTGACCATGTCGACCAAGGTGTAACTTTTTTGTAAAAAGTCTATTTCAATCCGGAAAAGGGTTAAACTTATACTAAGTAGACATCAATTCATTTAATTTAACGAGTTCAAAATGACAAGTAATCGCAATCTTTTCATATTTTTGGAGTCTGAAAAGAGATGAAAGAAGACACCACCTGGAGGAACGGGTGGTATGAAAGGATATCAACTGGTTCCGATCATGATGGAACTGATCAAAACATGTAATGGTCAAGAGGCTAGCTAGTAAAACCACTTATCATAGATGTTCCTCATGTAAGGGTAAAACAACCAAGTGAAAGTATCTGATTGGCCAAAGAGATGGTGACAAAGGAATGAAAAAACAAAGACTCATTTGACAAAAATCAGATGATAAAAACAACAATCACGAGATGTAAAGTGGGCATGGTTTCGTTTTTACACACGCTTGAAACAAGGGAAATGCTTGAGTATACTTGAAGATGGTTTCATTTTTCACAATCTTGAAACAGAAAAAAGTTATGCTTGGGTTTGGTTTCATTTTTACACAAACTTGAAACAAAGATAAACTATGCTTGAGATAAGTTTTCATGCCCCCAGCATAATGATTTAGTTCAAGGTACATCCCCCCCAAGCTTCTTTTCATTCACCTAAGTAGGCTACTTGTTGATAACAGGTGGATGGAATGAAGGTTTACTTACGAGATCAATTGAAAGACTCTACTGGGATTTTACAAGATCGGATCAAAGACGTGAATTGGAAGGGGATTTATTTCATTTGTTAACGAGCTTGACACAAGTAAAGGAACTATGCTCATGGAGACCTATTTCATTTTTTAACGAGATTGACATAGTAAAAGAACTATCCTCATATCCCTTGTTTCATTTTTTTAGGGGCTTGACACAAGACAAATAACTCTGCTCCATATCACCTTTTTTCATTTTTTAAGGAGCTTGACACAAGACAAGGAACTTTGCTCCATATCACCTTTATCACAACCCAAAAGAGGCCATGGATTCCAAGAGGTTCTCATCAGACGAAAGAACAACACTTTGGAAGAGATACATGTCCAGGGACCCAAATGAAAAATTGGGCTCCAATGCCCCCAGTACATGGTGTACAACATCACCCACTAGATCATCAGTAGATGTGGGGATGGAACAGGTGGCCACGTAATTAACCTATGGCGGGGGTGATACCGCTTGCACATAAAAGTCATCTAGGGATGATGGTTGAGTGGGAGTTGATTTAGGACCAATGAATGTAAGCTAATCAATGATCACAATGCTTCCTTCATGCGGGAAACACACCACTCAAAGGAGGGAGGAAACAAGAGCTCCCATGACATAAACATAGTCACGACCAAGGAGTAGATTAAAATATAATGGGCCTTGGACAACCATCACGTCTATATAGACAACCTTTCCTCCCAAAGTAATAGGTAACTTAGGAAGGATCCTTAATGGTTGATTGGTTCCTCTATTAAAAGCTAACCGATTCTGGGTGATGGGGACAAGCTGAGGAGAACCTAAAGATTTCCAAGTAGTTGAGGATAGGATACTAACATATGTGCCCTCATCTATGATTATGCTAGGTACAGCCATATCGTAAGCCTGTACTGTAATCTGGAAAGGCGCATAAGATGGAAGGTGATATCCTTCCAGTTGACTCCAATAAAAAGAAGTGACTAAACTACTCAGAGGGGGTGTTGTTGGAACATGAGAGGTACCCTCTTGCTCTATGGGAACAGAAGAAATTCTCTCATGCACCTCGGGAATAGGATAATTTCCCTTGAGTTCATTCAAAACTGAAGAAACCAAAAGAACCTGAGTAGTATGAGATTCACTCTCTACCGGAAAGGTACAATTAAGTGAAGGTGGAGCCAAGTCTACAGTTTTCTCAACCAATGGTTGATCGACAATGGACTCATGCGACTCACTTTCAAAGAGAGAGGGGTTGACCAAAGATGGCTTTTAATCAATCACTTGATCAACTAGCAGAGGATCAGGGGAAAGATTTCGATACCCATACGGAAGACAAGGTTGGGAATTTGTAAGTTTTTCCTACTCTTTGGAAGCTTCATCCATAAGAGGACAAAGGTGAATGGGATGACTACCTTCACACAACTTACAGGGAAATTTAACTTTTCCTTTTTTCCCGTGGACCTTACTATTACTAGTTGAAGGTGTATCACCATCATGATTGCCAAAGGTTGATGACAAAGGTCAACGTGAACCTATGGACCACACTTATAATACCTTGGGAATACCAGGACAATTCCGAAGAAGGTGGTCACCCTTACACAACATGCGAAGGAATTTTACTTTTCGTGGCTCGTTGGAAGATGTTTCTTCATTAGTTGCATCAGTAACAATAATTGTTTGGTTGCCCCCTTACTTATTTTTCTTCTTCTTCTTCGTCCTCTTCTTCTTCTTCTTAGCTCCCCAGTTACTAGAATCTAGACTTTCACCAGGCGAAGAGGAATAATGAGGTGAATAAATAGTCGAAGAAGGCAAGGGGTCAACTTTAGGATCAACAAGAGGTTGATGTTGTTTAGGTGGAGGAGAACTCGGCTAAAAGGCAGTTTTTGACACTCAGAAACACTGAGGTCGAAAATAACCAAACTAGAAGACCAATGGTTAATCCAAGTTGGGCTAACATTGCCATATAAGGAGCACCAGTATTTCCAAAAGAAGGAAAAGGACTAGGATTCCCGTTAGAGGGGTTTTTGTTGGGGTCCAGCTATGAACAATCTATTCACCCTTTTCCTACATTAATTTATCAATACAGGTGTGTATCCTTTCAAGGCAACACACAAGGTATATGCAGGGGCAAGTGTACCATCCATTACTAACCAAGGGTTCGTGATTAAGATTCAAAACATTGCTATAAAACTTAACTAGCTACAGAACTCAAGAAAAGCAATTACAAGAATTAACAAATTGTAATAGCAACTATGAAATAATAAACAACACACACACAGAAATATGCAACACCTGATCAGGAGAGTAGGCCCAGCTCTCTGATCAGGGCTACGTTAATCACAGCGAAGAATGGAGCAGCAAAAGAGATGATACTTTATTAATCTGTAAAGTGCTATTACAATATCGATGGGGAGTCCGCAATTACAGGAATAACCTGTCTTTTATACATAGCGAGGGAGAACAACATCTTTCCCCAAAACCTGGTAACCGTATAAAAATGTACATTAATTAGGAACGGCACCAACACCAAATATACAAGATCATCGAGTGTCCAAGAATGGTTCGAGGATCTGCGCTCCAGCTACACGGCTTCCTTATGGCTGGTCGTTCCTTTGAATTGCGAATCTGCTGCAGGACACTGCGAGATTGGTATCTGTTCTCCAGAAGTTGTAGTCAAACATATGTTTTAGTGCTGTGAATAGGCAAAAACCCATGACTCTACTTCATTAATAAAATATTCCAATAAACATAAAAGGTGTAATTACCTCATGGATTTAGCATAATAAACATAGGTGAATAAATGCAAAAAGGTCAAAAAGAGTGATGGAAATGCAACAGGAAGATAGGTCGATTTGGTGCCCAACATCTCCCCCCAACTAGCCTTTTGCATGACCTCATGCAATTCACCGCCTCCGTAGGTCTGGATTTTGCAGATTGCTGGCCTCCTGGAGCTGAGAAAGATCATCTCGTCCCTGGAACTTTAAAACCATCTGAGAGGAGGACTTCCTTCCACCAATCTCCCGGAACATTATATGTTGGGGTGTATTTTTCTACTGGCAACCAGATAGTGGGGAATTGAAACCAGATCCCCATCCACCAGACCCCACATGTTCAGACACACGCCACATACCTGGGCACTTTGGGGAGCGGTCGTGCAAAATTTGGTGCCCCAAAAGGTTCCCTGTTCCGGACAGTTGTAGGTGACATCATCCACCTTTTCTGACAACAATCAAGGGCCTCATCTTAAAATGTGACTAATTGCCTGACACAAAGATCAAGGCACCATTTTTGTGTCCTCCCCATTCTTTCTCTGTTTCCCTCAATTCCCAAAAACTTGTTGTGTTTAATGAACATGGTGATTGACCTTTCATGTTCTCCTCTTACTATAAATGGCTTTGTAATCTGATTGGACTCAAATGTATTAAAGGCCTTTTGCCAGTTGATCTGATTAAAATTATAAGAGGTGATGGCCCTTAAATGAATGTCCCCCACATATGGGACTGGGTTAAATTCTCTGTCCATGCATAGTAGATACCCATGTAGGTAAAACTCATGCATCAAATGCTGAGTTGGCACATCATGGCTCCTCATTATGTAGAGAAATTGTACATCGTCCTCTATTTCATAACTAATTTCATTCTTAATGCTCTCCATGCAGAATAAAAGAAAACATTCATGGAAGAATAGAGAATAACAAGAAGCAGGGAGATGACATGCCATCACCTCTTGTGCCAAGTTAAACATCTGCTCCTTATCAGTTTTCAGCTCTGCCACTTGCTTTTCTAGCTGCTCCATCTTGAGTTGCTGCTTCGAATGCCTCAATTTCATGACATCTATCCCCTCGACATATTCAAAAATGGTTGTGGAGGCTCGTTCCTGAGTTCTTCTGACCTCGTTTTAATACTGAGCTGCAGTAGACTTCCAAGTTTGCACTTCGGCCATTAAGGCATACTCACGGTCTTCAAACAATCACTCGACCGAGTTTGTTTGAGTGGCAGCAGAAGTTGTGGCTATCTGGTCCACCTGAGTCTCTGCTTCTACTACTATGGCCTTGGAATTTTTGGCCTGCCGCTTGTATTTCTTCATCCGTTTCTGCAATTTGTGTACCTATTTCCTTAGTTTCTTGACCTCCATCTTAAGCTGCATTGTTTCTTTAAATTGTAGTTGGTATTTTTGTTTGACAAGGAGTCTTTGTTATTCACACAACTCCACCCATTCTTGCTTAACCAAAAATTCCTCAGTTTCGACAGCTAGAGGTAAATCCCCTGGGACAGCTTTTTCCATGTCGATTGTTGGGTTTTCCTCCACTGTCCGTTCTTCTTCAATTATCTCTTGCTTCACGGACTTCTCGCCTGGTTTTACCACTGGCTCATCTGTCGGGACCGCTTCACTTGGTCCCTCCTCTTTGCCAATGACTTCTTCCCTTTGTTGTGTGCTCACCACGACCGGTGGTACCCTTGTGAGGTGCTCTCCTGTTAATGTGTCTGCTGGAACCCTTCCCGGTTCCCCTGCCTCAGGGACCTCTGCCTCTTCTCTCCTTTCTGGTTCTGAGGTGCTTGTTACCTCGGCAACACCTATTTCACTCGGTTGTGGTCTTTGTGATAAATTCAAAGTAAGAGGAACGATAAGATCTTCTTTTGTGCATTGAGGAGTACGAGATACCCTTGCTCCTCTTGGGATGGAGGAGAAAAAGGAAAACTGGCAAGGATTTTTAGTGTTCGGTCCTGAGGTTGACATTGGTTCTTGTGGTTCAGTGCTAGCCTCATGCCCTAGTTCTCCTAGAGCTTCCTCCACAGGTTCCATGGTTTTCCCAGCTTCGAGCCCTTCTTGTCCTAGTTCCTCCTCTTCCATTGGTTCTATGGTCGGGGTGGTCACAACCTCTTCTTCGTTTGGGTTGTCTTCCTCCATCGACTCCATGGTGGTAGGGAGTCCTTGTGGGGTCCCTTCGGTCACAATATTGACCGATTCTCTTGTCCTTGCTTACTGTGGTACCACCTCTGCGGTTGTCATACTATCAATTTGCTCTACTAGCTCCACAGTCGAGGCTGGTTCTTGTGGATCAGCCTCGGCCGCAGTACTAATGGGCCTTTCTATGTCAACGCCTATGTCTTCCATCGGTTCCACAATTTCGGCTTGCTCTTGGGGAGAAGCCTCTTCTTCGAATTCTTCAACTCCCATCTCCATCTCTTCTGGCTCCTCCTAGTCAACATAATCATCTTCTCCTACATTTTCTTCCTCCGTGGCTTCTGGTTCATCTTCCCTGGCGGCAAAAGCGACTGCTATCTCTTCCTCTGTGGAATCTCGAAACAGTTCCCACGGGATCGAGATTCATCTGATGGCATTCATCACCAACAACTGGATCAGTCCATGGTGGGTAATGACCGCCAACACCTATTGCGACCTTTGAGCCGAATGCGCCATCAGCTAAAGACTTCTCAGTAAGAAATAAGGCAAATTTAGTGAAAAGGCCTCTGCTTGGGGGAATCGGAGGTGAGCTAATATTCAGAGATGATATTTGAATATAGTGGAGTATCTCCCCTCACAAGTTACATATTTTATGACAAACTCTGCTATCCCTCCCCATGGATGTGGTAACGAGTTTCGGTCGTATCCTCGACCCTTCTGCGTGATGCTTTCTCCTGCCTGCAAAAAGGCTTCAGGAAACTCCAGGAGAGAAGTCCTTCTTGAAAACCATCGTTGTCCATTTTGAGGGAGCCTGCTAACTTCTACAATGGCTTCCTCCATAACAAGGACTTATATCCCGCGGACCCGAGAGCTTTCTTCTCCCAGGTTGAGTGCGAATTCTACCACAATTTCTTCATTCAACCCTCTCAACCTGTCAAAGTAGATGTTCCAACCTGCGCTCTCAAAGACCTGCCATACCTCCTGATTGTTTCGAACTTCTATTGTATTTTATGGTTCATGCCGAATAGACCGTCCACCCATCACTGTAGAGGTGGGATTAGCACGATGAATATAATTATCTGGTAGGGGAGAATGACAGGGATCCAAACCGCTGGCAACGGTAATAACGTCATGGTCGTCTTGGGGAAAACGGATGGAACAATACTGGTACGTTTAAGAAATCTCATATAATGATGGCGGGTTATGGCGGTACGGTTGGATATTTCAATGGTTTAATGTAGCGTGTTGGGGAGGTGACTGGTTATGACTCTTCACGTATGAATACGCATTCCAATGCATCGAGGTCATGATTTCGAAGTACCATAATCATTAGATTTAGTTTTGTGTGAATCATGTGCCATGAATGCATTTTTTTGGTACGCCGTTGTTTCTTATGACGGTTCCCCCCCCCCCCAAAAAAAACTTAATTACGGCCGTCTGAGGCACGTATTGATGTCTTTTTGGAATATTTTAATTAAATCTATAAAAGTCAGTGGAGACATACCTGCGGACCTAACAATGCCGAGTGTTACTATTTCTCTTGGCCATATTCCTTTGTTATTCCTGCAAAATAAAAAAAGTATTAACAATATTTTTTTGAGCTTATATATTATATATATATATTATATATATATATATATATATATATATTATATTATATGGTATATATTATTATTATATATATGTCATGTATATATATGTATATATATATATATATATATTATATATATATGTATATATTATTATATATGTGTGTGGTGTGTGGTGTATTACATATATATATATACATATATATATATAACCACACATATTAATTATATATACACACCACAACACAACCTATATATATATATATATATAGTTATATATTATATTATATATATTATATATATATTATAATATATATATTGTTTTAGAGTAGAGTGAGAGTGTCCTTTATTCCAAAAACCATTAAATCAGATGAATCAGAAAGGTGTTTGACAAAGGCATCCCTAGAGGCTGGACGGTGGTATAGTTTTAGACGGTGTCCATTTACTAAGAACAAGGTATGATTCTCATCTATTGTAATTATTCTAACCATTCCATTGTCGAACACTGCGTCCACTTCATATGGTCCCATCTAGCGAGTGTAAAGCTTGCCTTTGAAATCCTTAAATTGGGAGTCATAAAGTAATGCCCAATCCCCCACATGAAACACGTTACTTTTGACAAATGTATCATATCATTTCATTCTCTGTTATTGAACAATAGTAGTCTTCTAAATAGCTACTGATTGAATCTCGTCCAACTCATTCAGTTGTTCCAGTCAATGTTTTTGTGCTTCTGATAGGTCTAGGCCTACTTCTAGAGTTGTTCTGACTATACTGATATCAAATTCTACCGGAAACAAGGAGGATTTCACATAGACTAATTCAAATGGAGAAAACCCGGTTGTATTTTGTCATGTTGTTCTATATGCCCATAAATCCTCTGGAAGTTTTTGTGCCCAATGTCGGCGATGACTTGCTACTGTTTTTGTCAAGATATTTTCCAATATCTTGTTTGTACTTTCTACCTGTCCATTCACCTGGGGGTGATAGGGGGTTGTCACTCTATGTTTGGCCCCATATTTCTGCATTAGCTTCCCTATCATGTGAAATGTGAACTGTGTCCCTCCATCCGACACAATTTCCCTTGGAGTACTGTATCGAGCAAATATTTCTTCAATAAGAAAGTCTGCCACTACTTGCTTTGTTTCTCTTGAGACTGCTCTGGTTTCTACCCATTTAGTCACATAATCAGTGCAGACCAAGATGTAAGCTTTCTGATGAGAAGGTGGATTGAAAGGTCCAGCAAGATCAATGGCCCATTTCTCAAAAGGTTTGAGGACTACCTGGGCTGTAGAGGCATTTCATCTACTTTCCCATGTTGTCCCATCCATTGACAGCTATCACATCTACGGACATAATCCCTAGCATCACAAAAGAGCATGTTCTCTTATCTACAAAATGTCCTCCACAGGGGCCATCATGGGCAGCCTTTAATATCTCATAGATATCATCTTCTACCACACAATGCCCAATCTGTTGGTCAACCCCTGTATGAAAGAGATACCCTGCCATCCATGAATATCAGGTACTATGATGAATAATCTTCCTCTGATCCTTATATGACACATGACGAGGCACCTTCCCTATAGAAAGATAGTTAGCAATATCTGCATACCACGGAGTGTTAGCAGAAACTGCAAAAAGATGCTCATCTAGAAAATTATCTTCAATTGGTGTATTCTTACCATCATTTTCTATCCTAGACAGGAAATCTGCAACCACATTGTCTTTCCCTGGTTTATCTACTATAGTAATATCAAATTCTTGTAGTAGAAAAATCCATCTTGTAATGCAACCAGGGGTAACATGTTTATTCATTAAATACCTGATAGCTGCATGATCAGTATGTAAAAAGGTAGGATACCAATAATGTAGTGCCGAAATTTGTTCATGGTGTAGATGATAGCAAGGAACTCTTTTTCAGTCACTGTGTAATTTAATTCAGCAAGAGCCAAATTCTTACTAACATAGTAAACTGCATATGGTACCCTGTCCTCTTGTTGTCCTAATACTGTACCAACCGTTGTTTGGGAAGCATCCGTGTGAATGTGGAAAGATAATGCCCAGTCTGGACCTCTAAGGATTGGAGCACTACAAACCAAGTCCTTGATTTTCATGAAGGCTACATCATAATCATCTGTCCACACAAAATATGCATCTTTTGTCAGCAATTGAAAAAGTGGATGTGCTACTTTAGCAAAATTTTCTATAAAATTCCTATAATAACCAGCACAACCAATAAAGATGCGTACCTGCATGAGTGTTTTGGGTATCAGAAAGTGTAGAATTACCTTTATTTTAGTTAGGTCCATCCAGATTCCTTCGGCTGAGAGAAGATGTCCCAGAACAATTCCTTCCTTCATCATCATATGGCATTTTACTGTACTTAAGGAGACACGTGCCTGTATGCACCTTTCAAGAACTTTTTCTAAATTTTTCAGCCCTTCTACAAATGAATCCCCATATGGAGTAAAGTCATCCATGTAAATTTCAACACTATCATCGACCAAATCAAAGAAGATCCCCAAAATTGCCCTCTGGAACGTTGCAGGTGCATTACATAGGCCAAAAGGAAGGACCCGGTATGCGAATGTTCCCCAGGCGCATGTGAAAGTGGTTTTATCCTAATCTTTAGGAGCTATCTGGATCTGTTTATACCCACTAAATCCTTCTAGGAAGGAGAAGAACTTTTTTCTAGCCAATGTGTCTAGAAATTGGTCAATAAATGGTAAAAGAAAATGATCTTTCTGTGTTTCCTTATTTAATTCTCTATAATCCACACATATCCGCCATTTACCATTTTTCTTGGGGACCAGTACTAATGGAGAAACCCATTGGCTATCTGAAATGGGGTAAATAAAATATACATCCAGTAATTTCTGAAGTTCTTCTTTCACAACATTTTTCAATGCAAGGTTCATCGTTCTTTGAGGTTGTCTCACAGGATGGCAATCTTCCTTAATGTATGTATGATGGGTACATAAATTAGCAGGAATCCCCTTCATGTCTGAGTAATCCCAGGCGAAGGCTTCTTTATGTTTCTGAAGGACATCTACAAGTTGCTTCTTCTGGGATTTTGACAGGTCTGGATTAATATTCAAGGTTTTTCCTGGTTTTAATTCCACTGGGACGCTCCATGGGGTGCATCACCAGGTAGCTCCTATGATCCTTCTGTTGTTTCAATAGTTTCCTGTGTCTCACAACTTAGAATAGATTCTAGGATTTGTTGATTTGGCTCTGAGATGGAGTAAGGCTCATCCATGAAAGAGGTGATTACATCATCCTCCAATTCCATTTTTAACTGAAGGGCCTATCCAATAGTGAGGATTGGTCTTAATTCCTCATTTTTTGTTTCAGGCTCCTTCCTAGATAAAATTTTCTTGCTACCTATTGGTTTTGTGGATGGGTTTGGCTCTACAAGTGGGTATAACACTAAATTCTTAGTGTTGTGCCCATTTGAAATAACCATATGCCCTGAACGGCACCCAATGTAAGCATTTGCGGTAGCCAGCCATGGTCTACCTAAAATTAGGGGATGGCCGCCAATCGAAGATTGTGTATGTAAGACAAGGAAATCTATGGCATAGTGCCATGAATCCACCGAAATTATTACATCTTCTAACTTCCCTACTGGTTTTACTATAGATCGATCTGCTAGTTCTAACACTGTAGGTGTATGTTTCAAGTTACAAAGACCTAATGTATGCATAGTTTCAGTGGTGATAACATTGATGGCAGCACCCAGGTCTACCAGCACATTCGGAATCTCTACCCAATTAATTTGTACTGTTAGAATTGGGTTCCCTGGATCTCCATACTTTACAGGCATTGACTTTCCCATCATAAAATCTGATAATTTTCCCATGACATGAATAGTAAGGGGGTCTTTGGATTTCTTTATAGGTTTCTTTGAACAGTATTCCCTAAGAGTCTTTTCATATATCGGTACATCCTTCATAGCTTGTAACAGGGGAATTTTGACAAATAAGTTCTGTAATTCACCTAATAAATCAAATTCAGCTTGAGGACTTGATTTACTCAAAGTTAGTCTCTCTGGATAAGGTGGTTCAGATTGATGTTGTTTTGCAGGAGGTGCCTAGTTCCTACCAAACTGTTTTGGTTCTTTATCAATTAATTCTGATTCCTTACCTTCACTATCAAGTTGTTCAATGATAACTGGAGGAGGTTGAACATTGACTGTCTGCCCTGATCGAAAATTCATTTCATACAACTCTGCAATAGAAATGCTATACGAAGGTAGGTTAAGAGTTTCGGTATGATGAACTCCCTTATTATTGGGATTTGGGTTAGGTTGGATTGTAAGCTAAGGATGGGCGGGTTGACTACCAGGAGGCACATTAAAGGGCAGTTGAAGTTGTTGTTGTGCCATCAGCTGAGGAAACTACCCAGGAGAGGATCCTCGCCAATTTGGAGCCCATGGGGAGCTCGAACTAGCTTGAGGGTTCCACTCCTGCCAAGGTGGAAACTAGTATTGTGGCCACATGGGAGGATAGCGCATGGATTGAGGATTCGTATTGAAATTACTGAAATATTGAGATGGGTCTGAGTACATACCTTGATTTCCCATTGGTGGTCGAGGCTGCCATGGCTTTCTAGACCCCAAGAGGTACAGCTGCTTTGTGTCTTCCCCTGTCCCTTGAAATACTGATTTCAGGCCTGACAAGGAGGGACATTGGCTTGTTGCATGATTTAATTCATAGATTTCACATTCCTCTATTGAGTTTAATTGACATTCCCTCTCTGGATGCTTCTTTCTACACTTCAGGTATAATATATCCATGGTCCTTTCCAATTCCAACTGCTTTTGCTTTACTTGTAGCATGTCCATCTGTGCTGATAGAGTACTCAGGATATCCGTTCTCAAATTGTCTAGCAGGTTACCGATTTTTTCCTTCGTAACACCCTTGCCACACACCTTTGTTGAGTGAATCCCTTGTCTGTTTCTTGTGAGCCCTCTTGAGCACTAAATGCATAGTTCACAGATAACTTCGAAGCATTCCTTGGAGATGTCTTCCTTTCCTACGATGTTCAACAATTCCAAAGAGTCCTCACGAAAATATCGGAGCAGGACAATTTTTAGAATCTCCTTAGCCAGGTCGGAGTGACCTAACCTCTATAATGTGTACTTAAATCATTCCACACAGTCTTCCAAGCTCTCATCTTCTTTCTGTGTGAACTTAAAAAGTTCCTCCTTGATGTTCCGGGATTTGCAGTAATCTTGGTATTTTTCCATAAAAGTTGTCCGCATATCACCCCATGTGGAAATGGAGCTTCCACCAAGGCCCATGAACCATTGTAGAGTTGTCCCTTTTAACATAGCAGGGAAAATTTTTAACTTCTGGGCGTCTATCATGTAGTCATACCCCTGGCACACTATGTCAAATTCGAATAAAAATGTGTCGGGGTCTTCTAAAACAAGCCCATGAAAGCTTGGTAGGGCTGCTAATGGAATAGGATTTGTGGGTGCACTAGCTCCTAGATCCCCGATCATAAATTCGATGGTGTAGGTTGTAGGAGCCATAAATATCCTCCAATAACCGCTGGGTATTTCAACAGGCTCTATGGAAGATGGCTAAGGTTTCCTTACTACTCGAGTTTGGGTTGCTTTGACAACACTTCCATGGTCCCTTGGTGATGCAAGTGCCCCTTCGTTTCCTTTCCTTGCATCCTGATGACTTGATCCCTTGGCTACGACCTCCTTTCCTTTACTGGAATGGCCTAACCCTGTCGATGTTCTTCTTTCAACCTCTTCCCCTTCTATTACCAACATAAGGTTCCCTTGGTCAGGCATACTGTTGGATGTCTCCTTAACTACTGGAGGGGCTTGCTGTGTCGAATCACCATAGAATTTTGTAGACAGCACTGGTTGATCTACTGATTGCCCCTCGGACTTTACTCTCCGTGCACCTGGTCTCACAGTTGCGCAAGAGGAAGCTTCTGATTCAACTTTCGCTATAATTTGTTGGATATAAGTCTTTCTTCCCAAGTCTGGTCCTCCCATTTTTTGGGCTCTTCCTCTGCCCCTCTTATTTTGTTCTTTGTTCATACAAATGTTGATATGACAGAAGGTCTAGGTATCAACCTGCAATGATCTAGTCTTGAAGTAAGGTTTCAAAGGACCATTCCTTCCCCACGACGAAAGAGCTTACGAAAAGAGAGTCAACTAAAAAAAACAGGAATCTAGGGTTCAAGGCCTAGAGCAGGGTGTCAAAGGACTCCTCCCTCCCCAGGACAAGAACCAGGAACAAACACATGCCTCTGAGAAGACCTAATACTTCCAGATTTGAAGCAGGGCATCAAAAGACTCCTCCCTCCTCAGGGTAAAAGCTAGGGTTTCCCGAAATTAAAACACACAAGGGTTTGAAAGCAATAAATCTAACTCAGGGCCTGGAGCAGGGTGTCAAAAGACTCCTCCCTTCCCAGGACAAGAGGGTGGCCCAATCACAACAGGAAAGAAAATAAAAACAAGCAAAAGGAACACCTACGCTCAGGACCTGGAGCAGAGTGAGAAAACTTGTTCTCTCCCCAAGCCGAGATATTGACCCTCTGGTTGGTCCAGATCATGTCTTGCACCTTGTTAGCCTCCTCGGCAACGACGCCAAAATGTTGGGGTCCAGGTATGAACAATATATTCACCCTTTTCCTACATTAATTTATCAATCCGGGTGTGTATCCTTTCAAGGCAACACACAAGGTATATGCAAGGGCAAGCATACCATCCATTACCAACTAAGGGTTCGTGATTAAGATTCAAAACATTGTTGTAAAAATTAACTAGCTACAGAACTCAAGAAAAGCAATTACATGAATTAACAAGCTATAACAGCAACTATGAAATAATAAACAACACACACACAAAATACGCAGCCCCTGATCAGCAGAGCGGGCCCAGCTCTCTGATTAGGGTTGCGTTAATCACAACGAAGAATGGAGTAGCAAAAGAGATGATATTTTATTAATTTGTAAAGGGATATTACAATATCGATGGGGAGTCCCCCAATTACAGGAATAACCTGTCTTTTATACACAGCGAGGGAGAACAACATCTTTCCCCAAAACCTAGTAACCGTATACCCAGAAATGTACATTGGTTTGGAATGGCACCAACACCAGATAAACAAGTTCAGCGAGTGGTCGAAGAATGGTTCGGGGATTTGCGGCTCCAGCTACATGGCTTCCTTATGGCTGGTTGTTGCTGTGAACTGTGGATCTACTGCGGGACGCTGCGAGATTAGTATCTATTCTCCAGAAGCTACAGTCAAACATATATTTTAGTGTTGTGAATAGGCAAAACCCCATGACTCTACTTCATTAATAAAATATTCCAATAGACAGCAAAGGGGTGATTACCTCGTGGATTTAGCATAATAAACATAGGTGAATAAATGAAATAAGGTCAAAAAGAGTGATGGAAATGCAACAAGAAGATAGCCCGATTTGGTACCCAACAGTTTCCTTGACTGGTAGACTCAAGAAACGTTGCCACCAGTGTCAACCTAATATCTACTAAGGATTATTTCCACAAGAACGATGTTTTTCCGCGGTCAATTAATTGATTTTAGAATTTGAAACAAAACCTTTTCCTTTTCATGTTTTAAGAGTCTATAAAAGGATGAAAAGGTGACTCTAGTCACTTTCGTTGGTTTAACGAGCTTGAAAGGACAAGTACTTGATGATATTTTCAATTTTAAGGAGTCATAAAAGATCGAAATGACTACTCAGGTAACTCTAGGCAAAAGGAGTACCAAGTAACCGTGAACTACAATATACACCTCAGCAAATAAATTTACCAACGACTTGATGTACTTGCAGGAAATCTCCCTGAATGTTGTGTTCGGTGTATCACGTTTATAGGGCAGCAGACTCGGCTTCCTATGGATAAAGGTTTTCAAACTATCAGGGTCTCCATTTATATACTCGACGGTACGGGGAGAACAAGTTTGTGCTAGCGCTATCTAATGCAACAGCGAATGGCAACTGCTAAGTTTTATAGATGTCGAAACATGTCTCTAGCCTAGACCACTAAGTATGAACGTTAATGTTTCAAATGCTCCTTAGATTAATTAATAGATTTTAACATTTATCTTCAATTATGTTTCAGTTTTGGGCTCAAAATGATTTCACCTTAACACCTATGATGCAACTATATGAGAAAAATAAAACTTTTCCACTTCAATGAAAGCTAGACTAACAAAGGGAAGAAATTTCAATCAATAATGCATCAAACAAAATGCATCATGAAAAATTCCTTCCGCTAACTTTCACTTTCGTCTTCCAAATGCAATGCCAAAAGTAAAAATATTTTCACTTTTCACTATCCTAAATACAACTTTTCAAAAGCAAAATGATTTTGACTTTATAAAGATGCACTTATATGAATTATGATTTTCTTTTCATTTTGAATGATTTGATGCACCTAATAAAGTTTTTATCTTTAAATCACTGAAAAATGTGATCTATTTTCAATGATGAATTTCAAAAAATAACTTTTCAATGCAATTAATTTAATGCATTTTCACAAAAAGTAAATTTCGAAACACACGCTAAAACAAATGCAAAACGATGTTTTCAATGAATTCTATAGAAAAAAACACTCAATCAATCAGCAAAGAAAACATCTCAATGACATCAACAAACAGCAAGCAATGACCAATGACTAGAAACCTAGAATTCAGTCAGATTTCACTTCGAAGCCAACGAGACAAATTTTGCAAATTAATCAAGGCAATCAATTAAAACATTGACAAATCCAAGCATACAGGATGGGAAAATACCTTAGGGGCCAAGACACACTGGATTCTTAGGAAGAAACCTCAAAAATTTTCACATTTAAGGATAATGGCTAATTTATATACCCAACCCTGTGATTATCACTACTTTGCATAGGAAAATTTGCGATGGCATCACTACCTTGTATAGCAAAAGTAGTGATGATTTCAGCCTGACCAAATAATGAAGAAAAAAAATCATCGCGACTGTAAGGGTAAAAATTGCGATGCCATTGCGACTGTTAAGGCTAAACCCACGATGGGCGAGGAATATGGGAAAAACTAAAAATATTCCAAGAAACAATCCAGACCTAGCACTATAAGGTAGTAATCAATAATGGTATAAACCCAGACAGATGCAGACAAGCTGAAAAATCGACGGTTGGTCAAACTAGTCAAAAGATCAGGGTGAATGATTGGATGGAAAGGATCATAGGCTCCCCAGTGGAGTCGCCATTTTGTTGACAAGGTTAATCCTCTCTACAAATAGAGATGATTCCTTTATCCCAATGAGTGGGTATAGCAACTGAAGTGACAATCAACTAGACATCTTCCTAGGTTACAATTGAAAAGAAGAACGAAGGAGATGGCCTACCTCGTTTTGATGCTATTCTGATTTCCTTTGTTGATTACCCTAAACCACTTGTGTCACGGGCTTATTCATACTTCTCTCAGTGTTTATGCACCTGCACAAGTGATCAAGGCACAACAAGGCATGTCAAAACAAATAGCAAATCCAATAGCAACCTACTTAACTGATCAAGGAATGTCAAGCTAAATGATACATGAACATATACATTTTGGGAAGATGAACCAACATTTGTGTATTATTAGAAAATAAATGGAAGCTTATAACCAAAACCTTGATGTTGGTAGGCTCTCCTTGAGTGGTAATCCAAGTCCAAGCCAAGAACTCTCCAAGCACTCCTTCTCCAAGTCAAATGAATAACCTTTAGGCACAATCTTAGCATAAGGGTGCAAATAGACATAGACCAACCATTTGGGAATGGGAGAGGATGAACTTATAGGCTAGGAAAGGGAGTTAGGACCTCTCCAAATATAGGATTAGGCCCTCATCTCAAGGAGGTAGCTCATAGGGATAAGACCAAGATGCCAAGTTGGGAGGATTCGACCTCATCTATGCCAAACAACCTCCAGCTCGTCGCTCTGGAAGCTTCTGGATCACGAAGATTCTCATCCTCTTTGGGATCATCGGGGGCATGCAAGGGAATAGAGCGATGACATCGCGGGTCAAGAGTGATGCAACAAGTGACCATTGCATTTTTTAACCTCATAAGAGCGATGAGTCTCAAAATCATGGTTTTAGAGCTATTTCTTCAAGGGAAAGCTCAAGGCATTTTCTAATCAATGTTCTAGGGAGGATATGAGTTGCATATCTGAATAAGTAAACTACATGATGGTCATGTTTCAGGCACTTCAGGATAAGTCACAGGGAATTGCAGGAAGTATGACAAAATATTGTGTAACAATATGACAAGAAGAAAAGTAGAACAAAGGCCTAGAAGAGAAGCGAAACTTAAGGAAGGAAGAGACTTGAATTGTTGACTTGTTTTCCTCACACATGGGAAAAGGCTAGGGTTTCTGCAGGGCCAAAGATTGAAGGACGAGTTGCATATCTATAGTTATAGGACCAAAATCTTGACTTGGAGTATATTGACCATCTTTGACTTGGTGAACGTTGACTTTATTGAAGAAATTTTTGGAAGGGTTGACTTGGTGCTTGGAGGCAGTCTAGGTCTTTGGGTCTTGGAGGTCTCATTTTGATTTGATTCTATAAGAGGATTGTTTTGGTTTTCCCTAGTTGTGGGGTTTTTCCCTAGATTGGACCATATATCTTGTGTTTTTTGTCCTTGTGATCTTCATGTTTTGGTAATTGCTTGATGAAGAAATAAAACTAAATAATATAATGCCAACAAATATCACAAGTAATTATCATGAGAGGAAAATCAACTTTAATCTACAAACATCTTGATTTTCCAACCGGTAGTAACTATGCAATCAAAAAATTATTCTAATTTGTGTGTTTATTTTCAAGGTTGGTTTACTAAAATTTTGCTTACTCTTTCCATCTGAACTAAAGATAACCCCCTATTTTCAAAATCTATTTCCAGGTTATATACACATGTTTTTCCTTCTATTGTTTAAGGAAGTTTAAATGCATAAACAATAACATATTTAATTAACAATTTTATGATTGTATCCGGTCAACATTGAAAATCAATCTTGGGTATGCAAAACTCAACTTATGCATAGAGCTAGTATTATTATTTTGATGTGTACTATACAACATAGTTATTGGATCCTAATAGAAAAGAAGATAAAATAATGAGTGATGGTCAAATATTAAGTATCTGATGAGGGATAAGGTTGAATGAAATGAAAAGTAATTCGACTTTATTAAATTATCAAAGAGAATTGGTTTGTATATTTGGAATTAATAAACAATCAAAAGCAATTGAGTCCTACCCATCTATAATAATACAAGCAAAACTATAGACATCCATTTTGTGTTTAACAATGTCAAACTTGACATTGTAATTGAATTAGTCGACAACTTGGATGCACTAGATCGAATAATATATTATGATAGGAATTCCTTGCAATTTGTACAAAGTTTTTTCTTTTCACTAACCAGATTAATTGAATATAACTAAAATAAAGTCTCTTAATTGAAATATGATTTCAAACAAACACAATGAGTATCTACAATAAATAAAATATGTTATACTTATTCGCTACATAGAAATATATATGAATTTGTATACATGCTCAATCCAGAAAAAGGAGAAGTAATAATAGTTCCTACTACCAAATTAGCAGAGTTAGCATGCAAGTCAATGGGTTAAAAATATAATGATTGGAGCACTCCTCATTCAACCAAAATTTTAAGAGGACTCAGATACATCAGTATAGGAAGGAAAAAGAGAGATTAAGATGATTCATTATAGAATATACAATTAATTTATCTGGTAGAAGAGAAATCATAAGAGAGACCCTTAAAATTTTGGATGCCACTTTTCACACCATCTTGGAGATTTCAATCTATATTTAAATTTCAAAGAGAACATAAAATATTACATTCGATAAGAGAAAAACAAAATTTTTTCAACTTAATTTTTTTTAACCAATAATCATTCTAGAATTATAGACAGTTCAAAGCATAGTTTAAGTCATTTTAATGAAACAATAGAATTATTATTACCCCTTTTCAACATAGAATTATAAAACTTGTTTGCAAGTGTTATCAAGGGAGAGTAAATGATTAAGTTGTTTATACTAACCATAACAAGAAAACATTTTGTTTAACAACATAAATCATAAAAAGAGATTGTACATTTACTTAAATTCAATCATCAAACCACAAATATTATTCACTGAGAATTTAAATTTGGAATCTGATTGTGGGACTTCTACATTTCTTTGATGTAGTCATCATGAACTTGATGAATTACCACATCTTGATCAGGATTTACTGGCTCACTGGTTGTCCTCCCATACTTTTCCTCAAGTACTCTTCTTCCCCGCTAACCCTCGAGTTGCAATGAAGTTGTATGAGAAATTAATACACTAGAAATGTAGAGGTGAGCTCTCAAACTCAAGAGGTTACCACTCAATGGAAACTCCACACACATCTAACTCACAAACATAACTATATTTAGTCGCTCAAAGTAATTCAGCATTAGAGTGCATCCAAAAAGTGAGTTTCTCATAGTTTTCTCTACTATAGGCCTTAGTGTTGCCAATTTCCCTTTTATGTAAATTTTATCATTTTCTTAATTCCAAATTCCTAGTATTCATCTACCTATGTATCACAATTGTATCAAGATTCTCATAAATTTATTTTTTATTTATTTTAAAAGGCTAATTTCTTTAACCCCACACATGTTTCCTATTTCTTCTCTTAGTTGTCTCTTGACCCTTATTCAAATTCCCCTATTTTGGTGCCCACTTGGTTCTTCAACTAGATTTAGCTTATTAGGTGTCAGTTTTATGTATGTAGCCTCCTCTACCTTTTCTCAATTTCAAATTTTAGTTATAAATCCCAATTATATGCTCCTTCCACATGGAGGGTTCTCATAAATGTCATTTTTCTTAATTGTTAATATGATTCTTTTATATTCATGCACTCCACCCCCCTTTAGTGTTATATTTTATTTAACCTTTTATTATCGTTTTTTCTCACTTAGAATATTATCCCTCTATGTTTTAAGATAGCTAGATATTTAATTGAGTTTAATTCGCTTCATTTTAATTTCTCCAAAGTTGGATTCAAATCTATCCATAATCTCTTTTTTCGAGTCCTATCTATTTCACACTAAACTTATTTTTGTTTGTATTTTTTTAAATCTAGTGTTTAGTCCATAAATTTTGAATTCCAAACTCTTTTTTGTTTTTCCAATACAAAAGGTGCGAAGTCAATTGTGCCCTTCAATAACTCCTCACACAATTTCAAAGGTGCCACAACACTTTCTATTCAAGTATTTGTGACTAAAACATAGGCACAATGGTAGAGACCATTGTTAACTCCAAGGTCATCATTTGTTGTGAGACTAATGGTGATTTAGGATCAAAGTGTCCACCTTGATTCATGCCCCTTAGTGAAACCTCGTGAGTGACTGAATCTATGGTTCAACCCTCACATCATTGTGCAACTTCAAGGCGAAGGTTCCCATTACCTTCCAACCCAAGCCACAACAAGAGTGCTAATAGGTGGAACTAGAGACGTTGTCCCACCCTTCCGATGCCCCATCACCCATATATGAGTCGTTTAGTCAAACATTTTACATGCGTCTTCAACCACTTCATCAATATTTTGTGACAATTTATTATTGACAAATTAAATTTTTCAACATCAACTATACTCAAATAACTAAACCAAAATTGCTTCCTCATCAAGCGCATATGCACCAAGATGTTTTCTTATCACACTCAGATGATTGTTCGATAATATCTTATCACAATGATATATCATCAAAATATATACATGACAAGTAACATTGAAATCATCCATTTCAACTAATACTATAACCATCAACTTAGTTTAGAATAATAATCAAAATGAGCACATCAGGAGTCATCATCACATGAAATAATAATAATTAGATCATCTGTATTTGATGTGCTCAAACAATATAGTGTAAGTCACAGTATCAGTCTCTAAATTCAAATAAAATTGAAAGTGTCTATCTCACAGACATGATAAAATGGGGCAATATAGTCATGATCTCTCTCCATCAAAAACTCACTATTGTTCAAGGTGTTATTTGGTATCATGATTCAAAGTTAACTTGGAAAAGTATTTCTAGGTAATGATTTTTAATAAGTAGAAGTTCACTGGGAAAAGTATTTATAAGTCTTATATGTACATGCATTTTCCATTAAGTGCATGATAAGTGAAATATTTTTTATGTAAATGTGTTTACTTCATATTGGAAGTTAGGTTTGAATTGTCAAGAATAATTGGTTTCACTTATTCTTTAGGACCTAGAGAGATCGAATGAAAACATAGGATGAGTTAATTGATAAAAACACTGGAATCTTGATACATTTGTGAATATGTGATGGTTTTAGTATGCCAACACTTGTAAAATACAAACTTAAACCATAGTTGTATGTAGTTTTCATGTGAAATTGGATTTAGGGAATGTTAGCTTCAATGTGTTGCAATAAATTGCCTAAAATCCCACCTTGGAATTTATTTATTCTTCGAGGTTAAAAAGACGTTGGATAAATATTTTGCATGTTTTTATCAATACTATGGTTGATATTATTCTTAAGAAACCAACAAGATAATGGTGGTTTTATGTGTTAAAATGTTTGTAATTTTCTTAAATGGAGTAACAATTTTTAAAGTCTTTTTTAGATAATTATCCTTGTAAGAAATCACAACTACCATATTTTATCATGTCATTCACTAGACATACTTTATTTTTAATCATTTTGCCAATATCAAATTTTAATGCATTCAATAACTATATTAATCTTTCATTCAAGACAATTATGATTTCTACTTAAACATAAAAGTGGTATACATTAACAACTAGACAAAGAGAATTTTTAATTAACATAACAACACAGGTTACAAGTATTAAAACTTTATTAATTGAATCATTAATATATACATACACAAATATTAATTATTAGTAATAAATAATGTCATTAACCTATCTTTACAATCCACATAATATGTATTAAATGTTCATACATCTCATTTTTCTGATGTGACTTTGCACCATCAAGAACAATTGTTAGTATATGATCAAGTGCACAAAAATAACATTAATTCTATATGTAAAAACTGCTAGAACTATAGTTTAATCTTTTTGTTTCATTTTATATGATTATTCTCCAAACTTGAATTGTGACTATAATTAAGAACTTCATAAGTCTATCTTACTTCATTATAATGTATTGTTTTTTTAATTGTTTTTTTTTTAATTATAATATTTCTATGGTTTATTTTTTACATATAAATATTAAATTTTGAATAATGTCATATTTTCATTTGTTATTGTAGATTTAATTTTATTTATATATATATAATATATATTATTATAGTTATATATAATATAATATAATATATATATAAAATAATTAATCATTATTTATTATAATTATTCTATATTATTTTTAATCATAAATGAAATTTAATTTCTAAAGTGAATGCATTTTATATATAATTTTAGATAATATAATAACGTTATTTTAATATTAATTATCCATATTAAATAAATTTATTTTAATTAAAAATGAACATAAATTTTTTTATTTGGAAATATGTTCATACTAGTTAATTTTTGTTGAGATATTTAATGTCTTAAATTTTATTTTGGATCGATTGATGAAATGAAAATTTAATTAAATGTAATCACTTCAATACCCATATATAAAGTTACAAAAGGAAGATATAATATATTTATATTATTTTTCTATTAATTTTTACAAATAATTTAGTTTATATTTATTTTATTTAATTTAATAAAAAAATAATTATTCATTATATTAATATTAATTGTTATTTAAAAATTACTTTTATTTTAAAAATTTAAGAGATATTTAGTATCTTAAAGTATAATTTAGCATTTTCAAATTTATATATACCAACTTTTTAAGGAAAAAATATAATTTACTAGTGTTACATGGTATTAAATATACATTTTACAAATAAACTAGTCTATATTTAATTTTGTTTAATGTATATAAAAGTAATGTATTTATCAATTAAGTTTAGTTTTAATAATTAAAAGGATTAATGTTATTTTCTCTATATAAATTCAATTACAAATGATATGTTTAAATCTAAATGAGTATATTGTTATAATAGATTTGAGCTTTGTTGTTAATTTAGTTTTATGACTAACTATGCTATAGTTATTATCTGTATTTCTATCAAGCAAAATTTAAATTAACTTGTAAAAAAAATTTGAAAATGCTTCTTTAAAAGCTAATTTGCATCATTATACCTCTACAAAGTCGCACGTATAGAAATTATGGATAGAAGAATCAAATTAAGCATCTAAAGTGTTCTTTTACCTTGAGCTTCACATATTTAAATTAACTTGTAAAGAAAATTTGAAAATGCTTCTTTAAAAGCTAATTTGCATCATTATACCTCTACAAAGTCGCACGTAGAGAAATTATGGACAGAAGAATCAAATTAAGCATATAAAGTTATCTTTCACCTTGAGCTTCACACTTTGACTTGATCTTCTCACCATCTATTCCCACATGTTACTTAAGGAAATTTTATATTGTGTTTTCACTACTAAAGTTATTCATGGGCTTGGGGTTAAATAAATCCCCCTTGTAGGTTTCTATTTTCAATTAATTTTATGTAAGTTTGAATATTTGTGATCACTTCGTCTCTTTTTTGGGATTTCAAATATGTTTGAAGAAGATGCTTTTGAACTTGGGTTAGTAATTTGTGAAGAAATTTTTATTACTTGAAATTAGAGATTTACATCCATGGTTATTGAAGCATATTCTAGTTTTCCACTGGGGAAACAAAACCAGATATAGAACTTCAATTGATTCAAAATATCCAAAGATAATATGATGTTCAAAGTATTAGAAATCAAAACACATGTTCTAATTGTTGGGTCACTAGGGTCATTCCCAACTAGAAACTATGGAATGAAAACATAAAAGAACTAAAGACAAAGAAACAAAAAGGCAGTCAAGTCGATTTATTTGAAACAGTGGCTTCGACAGGGATGGGATATTTGCCACTTCCTGGGAAGAAATCGATATTAGGAGGAATACCCATGTGCTTCTCTAGCCTCTAGAACCAATAATCCATTGTGATCATGTGCCTCTGCTTTTGATTCTGAGTCAAGATTATATCTTCCTTAATTTTGTTCCTGTCCATAAGAAATCTGCCTAGGATAAACTTAAGATGTCAGTAGATGTCCATGGTGTACATATATTGATTACAACATCTATTATGACCTACATCAGGAACCCAACTTTCCACCTCTGTGAGTACCTCTATGTTCGTAAGGGTGCACCTCTACATGGCTAGTTCTCTTTCCACCTGTGTAAGTTCCTCCTGAATTGGTTGAGGAATCAGATCTCTATATATCGTGGTCAATATTTCAACTTGCATTTGAGCTCTTGAGTGACCTCCTTGGTAATAAGCAGCACCCCTATGCACTCTATCTCTATGTTCGGGCATGATGAGAAATCAAATAGAGAGTTGGGTTGCGATGTGGATGAAGGACCCTTGTGGCCATGAGAAAGTCATATTTTTGTTGCTAAAGGCTAAAATGAAGCAAGAAGAGTATCGTGTAGGTTATTTAAGAATAGTGGTGGAGCTTTGGCTTAGCTCAAGAATTAGTACTAGGGACATGCAACTGAAAGATTGTGGAAGTGTTGTGAAGATATGTAGATTGCAATGAGGGCCAAGGAAACATCCTAGCTAAGCCTCCTTTTCCTACCTATGCTCCTAGGAATCTCTCTAACTTTTCCAATTAAAACTCCATCAGACTAGGCTAAAATGGTGACTCTGGGTGCCTATCTCTAATAGCAAAGAATAAGGAAAAGCATAATTCTTGAGTTCCTGAAACTTCCCATGCCCTTAGTGATAATTTTTTCCAAAACCATATACCAGGTCCAATGATTTGGTCTCTTCCCTGGTGCCAATATCTATGAATAAAATCCCATTGAGTGTTACGTAATGAATGTTAAATGGGTGAAGAGATATTTATGGGCTAGCTCGCCCATGAGAATGGTACAATCCATCATGTAACTCCACTGAGGACCTATATTACTTTCTCAGCCATCAAACAATCAAAGGTTTTAATGAATGATGTGCCAATGCACAAATTGATGAAATGATATGCCATCCCATGTGTGTTGCATGTCATAGACGAAAAATGTTATGGGGGCATGTTGCCACATCCCACTGGCATGTGGGTTGGTGGGATAGTGGCAACAAACCCCCCACCTTCTTGTTGTGTGCAACACCCCATTTTGGAAATTTGATCTTATTGCACTAAGAGCTGACATTCCTCTTCGAGGGGAGAGGCAGGGAGGGATTTCCAATAGGTCAAAATTGAAGAAGCTTGAGCAGAACATCCCTCATTGTCCAGTTTGTCTATAATATTGTTCCCTGATTTCGTATGTGGGTGGGAATGATCATTAGGATAGTCATAATGATGGAGGAAACTTGTTGCAATAGGCTTTCCAATATCCAATTACAAGACCTTCGATAGGGGAATTTCGTTGAGAATTTTGTGAATCATAGAGATTATTAGTTTGGAATCTCCTTCCACCTATTGATTTGGTGTAGTTACGTCTTAGTGTCATCCTTATTCCCACTTATAGAACTTTCAACTCAATAGTGTTATAAATAGTGTGCCCCATGTGTCCAAGCTAGAAGTAAAGGGGAGTTCTTGAATGACCCCTATAGATTCCACCAAAACCAAGCAGGTCTAGGTTACCTTTAAATGCTCCATAGAAATCAAGCTTTAGGAAGTTTAGGGGAGGAGGCGCCTAATTTGATGGGATAGGCGGAGAGTTAGAGAGAGCAGTAGAGACTTTGTGAGTGCCATGGTGTAGTGGCCAATGTTGTAGAATAGATGCTACTTCCCCTGAGACCTAACAATATTGGTTTGACCAAGTTTGCATTGTTATGGATTCTCAGACATTCCATTGAATGAGAAGCCAAATATGCCTCTAAGGAAGGGAGTTGTTTTTTAATATGTGATATTTCCTTTCTTTCTAGATACCCCATAGAAGACGACGTGGTAGGAGAACCCAAATACTATTTAGAATGGGATTATTGAAGATGTTCTCTCCATTTTCAATAGTTTAAGGGATACTTGAGGGGTCACAATCTAAATGTTTCGTACTATTTTTCAAGGTATTCCATAGATTGATGGTGTAAGAGAAACCATTGAATAAATGTTCTAAGTTTTTAGAATCAAGGAAGCAAGTATGACATCTTGAGGGTGCTAAGAAGTTGTGTTTTTAGATATTATTCTAGGTTAGTGTTTTCCCTTATACGAGGAGCCAGAAAAATATTGAGACTTTTGGCCATAGTCCCCATTTTCGAATCCTGCTCCATATGGAGGCCTTGGGGAATTCATTAAACCTGGATTCAAGGTTGGAGATTTCTCTAGTTGAGAATGTAGCACTAGTTCCATATCCCCATCTGAATTTGTCTACTTGAGTGGATATCTGGATTTTCCATTCTCATAGATTCTACCAAAGTTGAGACTATATTGCTCATTTGGTTTTGGATGCTAATTTATTGGTTCCAGCCACTTCCTCCAACTAGAGGATGAGTTGTGATGGACCCAATAACATTTGACTTTAAATATTCCTTGTGTATACATAGTGAGGCGAAGAAGATCTTTTTTATTTTGATCTTGAAACTTGGGTAGTTATTTACATGATTTATCCCAAAAAAGGGTTGATTCTCCATTTCGTATCTCCCAGAAGAAGTGTTTTTTAATAAGATGTGTGCCTCTTTTTGCTAGGTTCCAAATCAAGGAGTCAATGTTTAAAATGATTTCATATCATTTGTTGCATTGGAACTTGTTTTGTGTATTTCTAGGGCTAGATGTGCTTCCATAAATCATGTGCACCCTGCAACCAATGCCACCAGATAGTGGCTCCTAAGACTATGGCCAATGTTGATGTGTCTTTCAAACCAAGACCTCCTCTAATTGATCTGAATGGGAAAATTACTTTTGTTGTGATAAATTCCTCTTCAGAATATGTGAAAGTGATTAAGGATTCATGAGGTTAATTGCAAGTTTAAACATGAGGTTTTGAGTGTTTTTATGTAAATTTCATGTAAAAATGATTGAACAGTAGCATATAATAGACATGAACATCACCAAAACAGTATCACAATAGTACATGATGAAGGAGTTCACCCCAACTAGGCTACATCTCCTTGGTCCAGCTTCCAATGGCTTGGTCCTCTCTATTATGATCAAAAGTTTGAATACATCAGTTTGCAATGCTCAGATAACTCTGAAACATGTTCCAATGGCTCCAGAATGCCCAAAAATGCTTGTCTAGCCTCTTTATGCTCCTGATTTGGTAAAAAACTGAAGAAGTTATGGCTTCCCCAAGTCTTTTTCTAATCGTACCTCAATTTCCCCAAAATCTAGCACCATCTTACAAATTTGCCCAGATTTCCGCTAACCGGGCGCCATTTCTACTGATTTTAGGGTGAATTTTTTGGACGCACTAAATGTCCTATAACGCCTAAAAATCGAAATTTATGGACATGTGGGGGGCCACGTGCCAAGGGCTAAGGCCAACGGCCCACCCCCACTAGCTGGGCCCCCACTCTGCTCCGATGGTGGTCCCATGGGTGGTGCGTCCAAGGGTTGGCCCCTGTGGTTGGCCCTTTCCCCGGAGTGTGCACAACTTACCATTTAAATCAACGCCGACAACCATATATAATAAGAAATAACCATGTGGTGCATTGGTAGGAGGCTTGGACTTGTGCTTGGAGGTCACGGTTTCGACCCCTGTCGCTACTACTCGGGCCTTAAAAAAAATCTGGTGGCCCTTGGGCTACCACATGGAGGCCTCTAGCTAGGCCACATGTCAGCCTATGGTTGGCTACCTTCCAACCAATCAAATTCACCCAAATTTGAACCAATAACATCATGCCACTTGGCACCACACCATTCATTGGAGTTGCATAGTCACATGCACAGTCACCTTGCCATGTAGGCATGCCCAGTCAGTGCCATGTCAACTGTATAGATTGTTGGTTGGGTTGTCTACATTTTTTTTAATTCACTTGTTTAGGAAACAAACATAACATGTTTTTGGGAGCATAGGGTGTTTTTTTCGCGCAAAACGAGTTGCAATAGATTCAGGATGACGAGCACTGCACAGTCGTTCAGGTTCCACACTGATCCAACAACTTTGAATTTTGAGCTAATTTTTTAGCACCTAATCATTCCTCCCCATTAGAAGCATTTTGGACCCCAAAAGATCACTTTCAGTTGTCGAGCAGGTGAGGGTACTATTTGGCCTTGGAAGGATTTGTTCCATTATGCCCCACATGAGGTAATCCACATTCCCTCATTTTGAAGACCTTGTTCTTCTGTCAAGAATGGTGTCTTGTTGCAGTTCGTCAAGGTATTCAAGAGAAAAATCCTCAATGGAAGGAATTTGAACATTCTCTCCTTGATCTTCAATCAAGGGAAGCTCATACAACCTTAAATTTTCCACATTAATAATAGCATAAATTTGCATATATGAAGGCAATCCAATCTGAAGGCATTGTCACCAATCCTTTCCAAAATTTTGAATGGACCATATCTAATTGGCTTCAGCTTTTTACCTTCTCCTTTGAGCCTCTCTTTGCTAATGTGAATTCAAACTTCATCATTGACTTGGAACTTGTGATCTACACGATGCTTTTCGTGCCTTTCTTTGTACTTGCCTTAGCTCTTTTCTAGTTGTCCTTGAACTCTTTGGTGTACCAATTGGATTTTTTCAATGAACCTTCTTGCTTTGTCTATGTCACTATGGCCATCAATAGCAACATCCTATCCAAAAATGAAATCCAAAGGAGACTTAGGCAAGTATCCCAAACATGCTTCAAATGGCGATGTTTGAGTTGAAGAGTGCTTGGCCCGGTTGTAAGCATATTGAATGTAGTGCAAATGTTCATCCCACAACTTAGGATTCTTGCTACAATACCAACGAAGAAGATGTATCATTGTCCTCTTCACCACCTATGTTTGACCATCTGTTTGTGGATGAAATTTTGTACTCTTTTTCAATTTGGTGTCCATGAATCCCCACAAGCTTGACCAAAATTTCCCAACAAAGTGAGAATCTCGATCAGTAAAAATGCATGTGGGAAATCCAAAATGCACCCATACATTCTGAAAGAATAACTAAGCAATTTGTTCCACTGTAATTTGCTTTTTACATGGCATCAAAATACACATTTTGTTGAAGCTATCCACAGCTACATACAAATAATCATGACCTCTTTTTGACAATGGAAGACCTCCTACAAAATCCATAGAAACACTCTCCCATGGTCGTGAAGGTACCGAAAGTGGTGTGTACAATCCTAACTTCCTATTTTTAGGCTTATTGACTGCACATAATGAACATCCTTTAATAAAACATGGCACACTTTCAAGCATATGAGGCCAATAAAAATACCTCTGTAGATGTGCCACTGTCTTACTTACACTGAAATGACCAACAATAAGAGAAGTATGTGCCTCTCTTGTGATGTTGACGCTTTCTCCCCGTGGAACACAAAGCTTACCAAGATGGGACAACAATTTATCATGCAAATGATAATCCAATTCCTCTATTTGGTTACCTTGACTCAAACTTTCATAAACATCTTGAAAGTCATTGTCTAATGCATACTTCTCAATATAACTTTCATGCAAAACAAAATTATTCTTAAGTAAAGTAGATGCACCAATAATAAGCTAGAAAGCATATCAACAACTTTATTTTAGATAACTTTCTTTTACCTTATTACCAAGTGGAATTGTTTAAGAAAACCCATACATCGAAAGTACCTTGATTGCTGCAACTTAGAGTGAGATTGCAATTATTGCAATGGTTGATGATTAGTGTGAATGATTATTTCCTTACCCATCAAGTAGTGTTTCCACTTTTTCACACTTTGCACCAATGCATACAATTCCTTGTCATATATAGGATAATTAATCATTGCACCATTGAAAGTTTCCGAATGAAAACAGATAGGCTTACCATGTTGCATGAGGACTGCACCCATGGCATAGTTACTATCATCAATCTAGATCTCAAATGACTGTCTCAGGTCTAGAAGTGCAATTACTGGGGCTGAACTGATATTTTCCTTCAATGCATCAAAGGCCTTTTGTTGTTTGTCTCCACTGAAAAACATTTTTCACGCTAGTCAATGCATGCAAAGGAGCTACTATAGAAGAAACATTAGCAATGAATTTCCTCCACTATTGGGTTGCTCCCAAAAAACTTCTTACCTCTGTAATTGTCTTGGGCCTTGGCCAATTCAAAATGACATCAACCTTGGAGGGATCTATTTTTCAACTCACCTCCTCCAACAATATGACCCGATTAAACTAAAGAAGTTTTTCCAAACTTACACTTTGACATCTTTAAATACAATTGTTCTTCCTTTAAGATATCAAGTACTTTTCTCACATGCATGACATGTTCATCAAAATATTTATTGAAAATTAAGATGTCATCTAAGGAGACTATAACAAACTCATCAAGAAATTGCCTCAACACATCATTCATCACACGCATGAAGGTAGCAGGAGCATTACATAAACCAAAAGGTATAACTAGCCATTCAAACAAGCCTTGTTTTGTTTTGAATGTTGTCTTCCAAATGCCTCCTTCAACAATTATAATTTGATGGTAGCCACTCCTTAAGTCCAACTTAGTAAAATACTTTTCATCTTTCAATTGATCAAGTAAATCATCTATTCTAGGCAGTGGGTAACGACTCTTTCCTGTAATCTTGTTCAATGCACGAAATTCCACACACATGTGCCATGTTCAATCCTTCTTTGGCACCAAAACAATAGGTGACCCACATGGCGAAGAAATTGGCCTGATGATCCCTTTATCCAACCTCTTGAATTTGCTTTTTAATTTCTGCAGTTTCCATCACTGACATCCTGTACATGCCAATGTTAGGAAGAGGGCTATCTTGTTACAACTATATCTCATGTTGGATTCCTCTCTTGGGAGGCAATCCTCTTGGTTCCTGAAAAATCTCATCATATTGGTTAACAACATCAACCAATTCAGATTTCAATCTTTAGTCACAACCTTGAAAAGCTTCATTATCAATATCATTCTTGGTTTTGATCATCAGAAGCACAAAATTCTTGCTAGAATTAACTAGTCTTTTCATCTGGCCCACATGTACAAGTGAAAGATTTAGTTTCTTGCTATGGGCTCTTACAATGTATTCTACTCCATCTTTGAATAAATGGTATTTTTTTCATGTCTATGGAAAATAGATTTTCTATCATAGAGATACGGGCTACCCAAAACTATACCACATATGTCTAATGGCACAACATCAAGTTCCACTTCATCTATGAAATTTGCAGTAATGATGAATTTCAGTTTACACTTTCTAGTTACTTGCAATTGTGCATTGTCACAAACCCATCCTAATGGATATGGCTTATGATGTGGAATGGTTTCCAAGTTTAAACTTTTGACAATGTTTTCAGAGATGAGATTGGCTTGAGAGCCACTATCAAAAAGACTATCAATTTTGTTATGGTTTGAGATTACCCTTATGTGAAAAAAATTATATCCTCTTCTTTTCATTTGGAGTTTCATTGTGTAAATTTGAAGTACTAGTGCTAGCAATGGATTTTTTTCCTTTCATGCCCATGGCGTAATTCTAGTTTCATCACCTTAATCGGATCCCAAATATTTTTGAGTGGTTGTTGTTGTCTTTTGTTTTCCCTTGTCGTTGAATTTCTTTGGTTTCATCTCAGGATGAAGCTTCCAACAATGAGCTTCATCGTGACCCTCTTTGGAACAATGATTGCATGTTAATTTCTTTCCTTCCTTCTTAATGGATGCATTTCTCTTTCCTTTCCCTTTGAAACCCTTATCTTTTCCTTTACCCTTAAATGGATTTTTACTACCCTCTTTTAAATTATTTTTCCCTCTTGCCTCAATATGAGTGGCTTGCACACACACCTCATCTATATTATTGGGAGTAAACATAAGGATAGTATGCCTAAGGTAATTGTGTAAACCCCTTATATACTTCAGCAACGTGTCTTGTGATTGCAAATCGACACCTAACATTAGAGACATTTTTCTAAATGCTTGGGCGTAATCTTTCACATTTTGACCTTTAAGCTGTCTAAATTTTTTCCAATTCATGATGGCTTTCTGTATATATGCTAGAGGGTAAAACTATTTTTTAATTGCAGCAATGAAATCAGACCAAGAAATTGAGATCTTACCATGTTTTCTTATCTCTTCTTGTGTCTTGGATTCCCACCATACTAGTGTTGCACCCTACAGCCTCAAGGAAGCTAGTTGAATCTTTATTTCATCACCTTGAAGGTTTTGAATTCTGCAATAGACCTCCAATTGAAAAACCTAATTGTCAAGCTTCTCTGCATTCACTTCACCATTAGACATGGGTAATTCAAATTTAACATCAAGTTTTAATAGGGGTGTTTTACCAGTTCCTTTTGAGGTATGTTGATGAGTATGAGTAAGGGTTGTATTAGTGGAAAGGGGTGAAAATGTATGTGAAGATGAAAATTAAGATGAAGATGATGGTGGAGAGGGTGGATATTTACCTCCATTTCCATTACCTCCTCCTCTTGAAGAACCTTATCCTTTTGGAGGCTTGAAGCTTTCACCCTATAGTCTGTTATTCCTCTCTTCTTAGAGGAATTTCACTATCTCTATCATGTCAAAGAAATACTTCCTAAAAACCTTCTCATCCTCTGTCATATTTGTAGGCTCTCCCTCATGTGAGCTTAATGAAGCCTCAACTACAACTTGAGGTAGAACTGGTGGTGGAGATTGTGGAAACCTTGCACTCCTTCTCCTTGACCCAACTTCAAGACTTTCAACCAGCTTCCCTTCTCTTCTCTTGAGCTTCGACCTTGTAAGCATCACATTCACTTACAAACAGTTAAATCCTTCTTGCACAAAGAAAATGAAGAGCTCTGATACCAAACTTGATCTGAATGGGAAAATTAGTTTTGTTGTGCTAAATTCCTCTTTAGAACATGTCAAAGTGCTTAAGGATTCATGAGGCTAATTGCATTTTAAACATGATTTTTTGAGTGTTTTTATGTAAATTTCATGTACAAATTAACATAAACAAATGACTGAACAACAACATATAACAAACATGAACATCACCAAAATAGTATCACAATAGCACATGATGAAGGAGTTCACCCTTCCTAGGCTATGTCTCCTTGGTCAGGTTTCCAATGGCTTGGCCCTCTCTGTTATGCTCAAAAGTGTGAATACATCAATTTATAATGCTCATATAGCTCTGAAACCTATCCCAATGGCTCCAGAATGCCCAAAAATGCATGTCTAACCTCTTTATGCTCCTGATTTGGTCAAAAACTGTAGAAGTTATGGCTTCCCAAAGTCTTTTTGCTAATCGCACCTCAATTTCCCCAAAATCCGGCACTATCCTACAAATTCGCCAGATTTCCGCTAACAGTATGCCATTTCCACCGATTTCAAGGCGAATTTGTCGAATGCACTAAATTTCCTATAATGCCTAAAAACCGAATTTTATGGACATGTAGGGGGCCACGTGCCTGGAGCTAAGGCCAACGACCTGCCCTTGCCGATTGGGCCCCCACTATGCTCCGATGGTGGTCTCGTGGGTGGTGCATCCAAGGGCTGGCCCCCATGGCTGGCCCTTTCCCCGGAGTATGCACAACTTACCATTTAAATCAACGCCAACAACCATATATAATAAGAAATAACCATGTGGCACATTGGTAGGAGGCTTGGACTTGTGCTTGGAGGTCACGGGTTCGACTCCCGCCACTGCTACCTCAGCCTTAAATGAATTTTTGGTGGTCCCAGGGATGCCACGTGGCGACCTCTGGCTGGGCCATGTGTCAACCTGTGGTTGGCCACCTTCCAACTAATCAAATTCACCCAAATCTGAACCAATAACATCATGCCACTTGCCACCACACAATTTGCTGGAGTTGCAAAGTCACCTTGCCACATAGGCATGTTGAGCCAGCTGTACTAACTATTGACTAGGTTGTTAGCTTTCTTTTTTTTTTCCCTGTTTAGGAAAACAAACAGAACATGTTTCTGGGAGCATAGGGTGTTTGCTTCACGCGAACCAAGTTGCGCCAAATTCAGAATGACGAGCACTATGTGGTCATTCAAGTTCCACACCGATCTGACAACTTTGAAATTTGAGCTAATTTTTTAGCACGTCATCACTAATTTTGGGTCCACATAGCGTGTCTTAGGTGACAAATGACCATTTTTTCTCCATTTTGGATCCACCCCCATAAAAAGGATCATTGTAGGTTGTGTATTAAACTAAGTATGGAAGAGGGAACCATGAGAGGAAAAAATATTTATATAAATTGGAAGAGCTTAAAGGATTGATTGGAGTATGATCAGTCTGCTCGCAATTTTGAGTGATCAGAATGTCCAACTAGACATCTTACTATTAAATTTACTAATGAGATCCACTTAGAGGTTTTGTTTGAGGGAACTATCCATCAATGGGGATCCCAGATATTTTGAGGGTAGCTTGTTGATTTTGAATCCCAGAGTTCTAGCTATATGAGTCTACATAGATATTGAGTGTTAAATAAAATTATTTGAGATTTAGCTTTATTCATTTCCATACCGTATGCAAGGGATATGTCCTCCAACACTTGTGATAAACCCTGGGCTTCTTGGAGCGTTGGGACGTCTATGAACATGGTGGCATCCATGAATTGTTGATGTGATAGAGGGAGATCCTATCCAAATAGAAGATGACCTTTAATTTTTTGTCTGATAATACCACTTTAAGTGCTTTATCTAGTCCTTCCACCACCAAAATGAAGAGTAAGGAGGAGAGGGGGTCCACTTGGAAAATACCTCAAGATGTTAAAAAAGTTTTATTGGGAGATTCATTTAGGAGTATAGAGAATAACGCTAAGGAAATGACAGATATAATATGTCAAATCCACTCAATGTTGAAGACAAAGGCTTGGAGGATGTAGAGTAGATAGGACTAGTTGAGCTTGTCGAAGGCTTTAGGGAGATCCAAATTAAGCAACATGCCTTGATTTGTTACGGTCTTAAGGAAGTGAATGGTTTCGTGAGCAATCATAATTCCATCGAGGATTTGTCTCCCTTCCACATAGCATGTTTGCGCAAGCAAAATAAGATGCTAGAGATGGGGTTTAAGCCAAATGTTTATTATCTTGGTAATTATTTTGTATACTACATTATAGAACACTATGGAAAAATCCATTGATATCTTCCACATTGTCTTTCTTGGGGACAATCAGGAAGAAGGTGGCATCAATATATTTAAGAATAGTTTGAGACTTGCATGATTCATTCATAGCTTCCCATAGGTCTTGGTGGATGATTGACTAACAAGTTTAGAAAAAATCTGAGGTGAATCCATCTTGATGTGGGGCCTTGTTTTTTGGCATGGACTCGACCATTTATTCAATTTTTTACAAGGTGATATCACGAAGGAGGGCTTCATTATGTTCATTGGTGAATAGGAGTGGTATGCGTTGTACAATTTTTTGTATAGCTTCATCCCTTTGTGGCTTGGGGTCAAATAAGAGGTCCTTGTAAAATCGATCTAGCTCACATGCCATGTCTTGATGATCCTGGAGATTTAATCCCTTTGGATTTTTTAGCAAGGATATTTGATTATGGTGTCGATGCTAAATTATCAAATAGTGAAAGGAACTTGTGTTTCTCTCTCCTTCCTTTAACCAATGAATGCAGGATTTTTGTTGCCAAAAATTGAGCATCTTCCTTAATTAATTCAACAAATTGGCCATGGAGGATGGATTCTTGCTTAATATTTTCCATCTAGGTTTCCAGTCCCACTTGGTTTGGAGGATACTGCCATTTTTTCTTTGTTTCAGGCTCTGAGTTGATTTTTGAGGTGTTTAAGTTTATGTTATAATTGATACATTGTTATGCCCTTGATGTTTTCCATTTCACTCCATCATTCTTTAATGTTGTCCTAAAAGGACAAGTGATGGATCCAAAATCTTTTAAGGTGAAAGGGTTGAATTTTCAGACGAGCTTTGATGTCCATATCTAGTTGGATTGGCCAGTGATCTAATCCATGGCTAGGGGGTGGAGGCTTCTATAAAAATGTCCCTGGCCATTATATTCTCAAAGATAAGGTATCTATCTAATTTGGAGGCAATTTGTTGTGATCCCCCTCTATGATTATTCCAAGTGTGTAGGTTGTTGATAGTGTCAAGGTCTAGCAAATGGGAGAAGGCCATTAGATATTGAAATGGAACATATTCCCCCTCTTATTTCTTGATCCCCTCCCTTCTTTTCCTAAATATATTTAATGGAGTTGAAGTTTCCTCCCAAAATCTAGGGCCCTAGTGAGATTAAAAGTTTGATTTGCTTTATGGAGTTAATTAATTGTACTTTGTCTCCAAGAAGTGAAGGAGCCCATAGACATTTGAAAGAAAGCATGATTCCAAGGATCCCAATATCTGAAATTGGATGGTTAATATTTTGTATAATGAAAACATATTAAGAACTGAAACCTCCTAAGAATTCTAGATAATGGCTGCCACTAAATCATCCCTGGGAATTGATCGCTTATGATTGGAAATATTATCCCCATTTCATTATCAATTGATTGATGACATTGCCTGAAGTTTTTGTTTCATGTATCGTCAAAAATAATGGATGTTTTGTCTTTATTTTTGCTTTCAAAATCCTTTGCTTTCCCTTACATTTAAGGCCTCTAATATTCTAGGATATCATTTTCATGGTGGAGAAGTGGTGTTGGAGGTGTAAACCTCCCATATCAACTTAATTCTACTTGAGTTAACTAATATTTTTCCTAGTTCCTCTACGACTTGTTGGATGCTCTTTCTTCCTATTTTCTTTTCATCGTTATTGGGCTTTGTAATATCTTTTAAGGGTTATACATGAACCCCGATGGGAGTGGCACTTATTTTCCTTATTGGGGATTTTTTTCCTTGTCGTCAAGATTTAAGGAATGATTTATACTTGATGCTAAGAGATGGAACTCTAGTATTTTCCTTTCTAGGATTTTCATAGGCTTAGAATTTCGAGGGAATCTAGTTCCCTGTCTTTTGCTTCTTCAATTTGTGGGGTTATCTTTGAATCAACAATTAGTAGTTCTTGAGTAACAGGTTCTGAAGGGGTAGCGAAGGTGGGTTGGGGGGATCATCAGGGAGATTTAGGATTATTGGTATCGGACATTACAAGTTTAGGAGGTAAAAATTCAATGCGTAGGGTCAAGGAGTTGAGGTTGGTGAGAGGGTTGAAACTATTGCTAGTGACATGGGTTTTTCTAGAGTGTGGCAGTAGCTGAGGGGGTTTAGGGCCTCGTTAGCAACCTTTTGGCTTGGATAAGTTATCTTGATATGAGGTTTGGGATGGGTATATTGGAACCATCAAGATTAGACTAGGGAAATTCCTATAGAAATGCTCATATTCATGGAAATGGCGGCATCTAAAAGGAAGTTTCTCATAATCCATGGTTTATTTCCAGAGCTCCTCTTGGTAGTATATATCAATGAATTTAGGTAAGGGTTCTAAGACGTTGATATAAAACTTACTTTCTTTGTGGCCTTTGAAACTTTGATGAAATGTCCCAACGCATTTCCAATGCCATCTAGTGTTTCCTCATCCCAAAATTCTCTTTGTACAGAGTACATTTGAACTCATATCAGTGTTATGGTAAAGTCCTCTTTGTTAGGAATGAATATTTATGAACAAAATGATAAGTAGCACCTTGCAAAGTTAAAGAAGTATGGGCCATTTTTTAATGTTCTCATATGATCTTTCATGTTGGAAAATATAATGATGAAAAAAAGCCCTTTGCTCCAAGTTCCAACTTGATGTAGCCTTTTAGCTTCCATGTTTGTTCAATCCACTGAGAGAGGGATTTTTGTAATGGCCATATGCCCAAAACTTTTCCTATGAGGGCATGAATTCTCATGTAGTGAATATATTCTTTGATGTGGCTCGAATGGACTACAAAATTTGAATTTTTTGTTGCTTTCGGAATAGAATTCTTCATCTATTTTTCACTTGACCCTATGTGTTTTTTCTCTAGCTAGATTCAGTTTATTTTGCATTGGCCCTAGAGGTTTTGGATCCCAAGTCTCAAGTGCAACTAATTTCTTGGGGAAACTATCCTCGATAACAATTTTGCTATAGGAGGGAGTATCACTCCCCCATATGGCATTAGTCATGAATGAAGGTTGACACAATAACAGGAATGTTGATGGCAACGATGGCAGTGGAATAGGGTTTTAGTAAAGAATTCGACAAATATAGCTATGTTCTTTCAAGGTAGTTAATATTTTTATTATTGTTTGTAGATTATTTTTTTATATTTCTCAAGTAGTATGGTTTGAAACAAGGCATGATAGAACCATTTTTTGGTCCTTCAAATTCTAGAGTGCTTAAATGCATTTCATGTCAAGTTTTGAATTCAATTGATTGTGTTGATAGGTGCATTCCATAATGCAGGTGAGGGAGATGTGAAACATATTAAATGTTTGTAATTCTAATGTGGAATAAGTTAACCAAAAAATAAAATAACAAAAGAAGTTGATTTTTAGGTGTCCAAGTTAATTAACCAAACTACATCTATTAAAACCTTGGATTTAAGAAGAATCGAGAGTGATCAAATCTATCAAGGTGCAAATCTTTCCTCAATTTTCTGCATTATAAAAAGTTTGGCACCTTGAGGGATTTGATCCCTCTTAGAATTTGATAGCTCTAGGGGTTTAAATGGGTCTAGAGCAATGTATCCCATGCTTTTCATATAAAGATATATTTTGGCCTTTGATGAGTTCCAACCATTTCTAATTTTTTTACTTAGAGTCTATTTTATTAGCATGCAAGTAAATAATACAAATCAAAAGAGGGGAGGTAAATATTTTAAAACACATAGGCATTTTCGCCTTAAGATAGTTCTCATAATTGTATAAAATAAAACATGGCTTAGAACCAAAATTGGGCCTAGAGACCACTATAGTCTAAAACTTTGATTTTACTTAATGTCACAAAACATAACATTAATACGAATCTATAATCTAGAAGGTTTGGAAACCCATAAATAGAGTACTAAAGTAACATTTTTCATATAAACAAAAAGAGGCATAATGGGCCTAAAGATCATTCCTAACCTTCAATTACAAGGTTATTATGTTTTTTGGGGTCCATGCATGTATTCCTTCAACAACAACAACCTAGCCCTCCTCTTAAGCAACATTTTATGCTCTAGTGTCCTCCTAGCATGAGCTAAGAATTGCATTAATTAAGGCTTCGTTTTTACTTCCCATTTGTTTAGGATTTTCTGGAATTGGATTAGCCTCTTTCCTTTCAATATTGGAGGCTACCATTTCCTTCACATGCCAATATAGGTTAATAGTGTGGGATTCTTTGTAATTTATTTCTATCGCGTGTTCAAGGTTAGAGGCAACCCACCCAGCCTCCTCATTAATCACATGCTTTGTGGTTTGAACTTGTTTCTAGTTTATTCTACATCCCAATAGCTCCACCTACTTCTTGGTATTTTCTAACATATAGAGTTGATAATGTATGTTATTCCCATTGCCTTAGCTTTTCTGATTTAGTTCTTGTTGGGTTTGCCACTTTTACTTTTTCCACTTTGAGTTTTTGGTGACCTTCCCTTCTCTTTTTCCATGTTACCCATCATGTTAGTAGGGTTACATATATTTTTTCACTTTACATTATCACCATTGTAATCCCAAGGTCACAGGTCAAAAGACATGTAAAATTCACGTGATTTTTTGTATTTAGGTGTCCTAGGCCTTATGATGGTTGGATATGACCTATTCTTTTAGGTTAAGTCCTTGGTCTCTTTTTCTTGTAAAGGATCGATGGGTTTGTGATGAATCTCATTGGAACTCATAGTTTAGAGGAGCCTTGGTTATGTAGGAGTGATCACTAATGTATGGGCCAATCTAGCTCGTGTGGAAGTGCACCTATCTCTTACCACATGGTTATGTGTGTTATTGAGTATGTATGTGGCCTTAGCCTTGGTGTAGTATTCCTCAAATAGTTGTCAACATGGTATTTTCACAAATTCAGCGGTTAAGATTTCTTGATGAAGTACACACTTCCTAATTCTTGTGATCCTGGAATAATGTCAACTTAGTCTCAAGACGCTCAACAAAAAATATAGATGGTATGCTATGTTGGATTTTTTTCCAAAATGTGAATGCATAATAAAGAAAATAATATTCAACAATGGTCCAATAGTCATTGGGGCTTTTAGATGTCATAACAGGTATAGATTTTGACAAAATGAGACATGAAATACATTAAAGGTGATATGTAGAATTAGTTAGAAAAACCCAAGTCACAGATACAAAGAAACGAAGATATCCTTCCAAACATTTGTTCACTATCTCAGTTTTCTCATCATATTGAGGATGATAAGATGAGATATGAGCTAATTGAGTACCAAGACAAGAAAATAATTTCGTCCAACTATTTCCAGTGAAAATGGGATCTCTATCACTTGCAATAATCTTTAAGTTTCCATGTAGCTTTTGAATTGTTTCCGTAAACGCAGTAGCAATTGTACTAGCTTTAAAAGGATGAGATAATGCACAAAAGTGTGCATACTTGTTAAGTCTATCAACTACCACCATGATGATTGCAATATCTTTGGTGGGCCCGATCTCACTAATCATCGATCACAAGTTAGAAAGGGAGACACCAAGTGGTAAAACGTATCAAGTGTCGGGATGCGGTATTATGTGTAACAAAGGAAAAATCCCCCCTCGGACAGGAGCCTGAAGGCCTTAGTGCCCAAGGACTAAGCCCCTGGTTATAGCCCTCGGTCATATGAAGGAAATATCAGAAAGGGGCTAAAACCAAAGGGGGCTTAAGGGGCATCTACACTTGCTGTTCTGTAATGTTTTTGAAAAGAAAAGTCCCACTACCGTAAAGCCTCAAAGCATGATACAAGGCATTGAAGGCATATGGGTCAGAAGCTGAAGCCGTGAATGATGTATGGTGCAACATTAGATCAGTAAGGGGGGGGGGACCCAGGAAGAATTAATGGCATGGCATGGTGATCCACTTCGTCACATAGAAAAGGACTACTAGGACACACTCTCTTCCCACTCCATGACAGGCATTCACAGTCGACCCACTCCCTCCTCCAGTGAACAATATACTCAAGCAATTAAGGCAGATTTGACAGAAATCGACCAAGAAACAGGGGAAGCCCATCACGACAGGGATGTGTCTTGATCAAGGGCCTCCACTAGAACATCAGGGTGACACCTCCTCCTTCACCTTTCCTTTTTCCTCCTCCTTCCATTAGTTTTGCAATTAGAATTTATTTCCAAGAAAGGGAGTCGATCCCCGTTGTAATCTTTTTAGGCAGCATGAGCTATCACAGGCCGAGGAAACTAGTACATCAAGTAGCTGGTCTTTGGCTGAGATATTTTGTAACAATTATTCTAGCTCCCCCTCTTCTTATAAATAGGGGGAAGCAATATTATACAGAGGTTCCATAGTTTCTCACCCGCAGGGTCTGAGTTATATGATGTCATTTGGTTCTAATATGTTCATTCATGGGGCCTTCACTGATATCGTGCTGAATGTATGGAATGGTTATTTGGACCCTTTGAGACAAATGGTGTTTCCCTGTTGATTCCAAGCATGACTAATGTGCAACATGTTCCTCTCAGTAATCTCATTTCATCTGTGTTTTTCTTCCTTTGAAATAGTATAATGAATGTAGTTGGTTCCTCTTCAATATATGGATTTATCTTAGCTACTCATAGAAGACAGTACCCGTGCTTATCACAGACTAGTACCTGTAAAATTACAGATGTACTTGTGCATTTGATTAACATGTAGGACTTGTGTTAGCCCAGATCTACGTTAGCTTTGGCAGAGAATGATACCCATGTCATGTTTGATCTGAAACCTTCTTTCACATGCCTCGATTTCTATCATTCCACCGAAAAACCGTGGTTTAGGATTCTATGTTGTTTACAACCCTATCCATCGAATTTCACTTTCTGATGGAATATTCTTGTCTAGGATTTTGTTTGTTACAACCCTATGCATATTTTTCCCTCCTTCCTTTCCTTCTCTCCATCATTACTACAACTTCATTTTTAAGCTATCTCATTTCTGTGTGTCGAAGAGGAAGAAGCCATTTCTCTTTGAGATTACCCCAACATACCCCCAACATTTGGATCAATGAGTTGGCTTCAATCTACCTCAGTGAAGGCTTATTGAACCAAGCCCCTCTTATTACCTTTTTACGTGACAATGGGAGTGCTGATAACCCCTCACAGATAATCTCTTAAGCACTCCTCTATTTAATATGTCCTATGCATTGGTCTACAATCAACCTAGAGGCTATCTCTAGGAGGCTTTCTATCTCCCTTGCAGCACTTGTGCTGCTGGTGCGATTTGAAGTGACAACGGACTCCAAAAAGCCATGGCAAGCATTTCATCAAACATATCACGAATATGTAATCTACAGGTGTGTTGAAGCCCTGAAAATCGGGTCGACAACAAGGGGGATACCCACCCGGTCCAGACCTTGGTTGGCAGCTCCTTATCCGTTTGGTATAGCGGGTCCGACTGGGGATAATGGGACCAGTTGCCAAATCTAAGGGTGTGTGTGTGTGTAGAGTTGGATGATGCTGATCTAAGAGTACTTAAAGCTAATTTAATTCAGATTCTTAAACTAACTCTATGCTATTATAATCTAATGAGAAACAACACATCTAATCTACGCTAACCCGGGGTGTATTTCTTCTATTATGCGATCTAAAGAGATTTCAAACAATAACTGGTAATAAAGATCATTCAACTATTATAAGAATAGAAATCAATTAAGATAAACCACTTTGCATAAGAAGTTAGCCAAAACAGTTGTGAACAGCATATCGCATAATAAGTTATTCATAGATCAGACATAAATAAATGGCTCCACCGTACAGAAGTGCCAAATGGTAACTCATACATTCATGCAATAACATATAAACAACTGAAAACTGTATATCAGTTGAAGAATATAAGCAGAAACGACCAAGAGATAAAAGTACCATTTATGACTAATCCTACTCATAAGCTTCAAGCAAAAACGATTTATCTCTACTTGTTCTAACATCTACTAAGAGTACAAAAGTGCAACATCAGTAGCAGACATC
>APFE031664943.1:57397-125322 GCA_000404065.3 Pinus taeda | reverse complement strand
CTCTTATCATCCTTGTTCTTTATGTCAATGATCTTATTCTTATTGGTAGTGATCCCAACCTGATAAACCATGTCAAGTCTAGCCTTAAAAAGAAATTTGAAATGACAAGCTTAGGACACTTACACTATTTTCTCGGTCTTCAAGTCTTGCAATCCAAGGAGGGTATTTCCCTTTCCCAGTCCAAGTATGCTTGTGATATTCTTCGTCATTTTCACATGGGAGATTGTAAGCCAGCTCCTTCTCCCTTTCAGTCTGGAGTCAAACTTTCAGTCTCTTGTACTTCTCCTGAAGTTGATGCTACCTTATACCGTCAACTTGTAGGAAAACTCTTGTATTTAACCCATACGCGTCCTGACCTTTCCTTTGCTGTTGGCCTTGTTGCTCGTTTTTTGCAAAAATCCCGTGAAAGTCATTGGAAAGCAGCTAAAAGAATACTTCGTTATGTTCGAGGTACAATACAGTTTGGGATTCATTACAGTGCCAAAGCAACTCCTCTAATAGTTGGTTTCACTGATTCTGATTGGGCTGGTGACCCTGATGATCGGAAGTCTACTGCCGGTTATGTCTTCACTCTTGGTTCAGGACCTATTACATGGGCTTGTAAGAAACAGCTGCCATTTCTCTTTCGTCAGTAGAAGCAGAGTATCGTGGTGCCGTGGAAGCTAGTAAGGAAGCCTTGTGGCTTCGTCAGATCCTATTAGAATTGGGCTTTGAACAGCAGCATCCGACTACACTTTGGTGTGATAATCAAAGTGCCATTCAGCTTTGCAAAGATCCAGTTCAGCATCAGCGCAGCAAACACATTGAACTTCACATGCACTTCATCAGAAAGCTCATTCATGACCATGTTCTTGAAGTGCAATATTGTTCAACAGATGATCAGGTTGCAGACATCTTCACAAAGGCTCTCACAGAGGCGAAGTTCACTAAACTTCGATATATGCTTGGAGTTCAGGAAGTTGTCACTAAGGGGGGATAGGCTCTAGTGCCTCCTTCCTTCTCCTATTGTGTCATATTTGTAAATCCTTCACTCCTATCCCAAGTTGTTCTTAAGGGGGGATGTTAGGATATTCCGACACATAGGAAATAGTTAAGTTCAACTTGGTCTAGTATAGAGTTAGGTATAGAGTTAGGTAAAGTGTGTTTCTTTACCGTTGTACATTTTGTAACTTACAATCCGACGGTCACGATATGTAGTGATCAGACAGTTCATTCTCTCCTCGGTATTACCGACACTTGATCCGTGGCTTGACACCCGATTGGTCCATGAATTCTATTTAAAGCGCATGGAGGGTAATTTGTAGGTTAACCGTGCATGAGAGAAGCTTATGTAAATTTTCATTCTTTTATTAATAAATTGCCTGGAGTAGCCACGTTGGCGCAGGCCGTGGACTGTTTCCCTCTCTGAGGGTTTTAACCACGTCAAAATACTGGTGTATTGATCTGTGATCTGTTTGTGAGCGGTGTCCTTCTGGTGTTCTGTCTGAGGAACTTTCCCTGTAAATTCCTACATCTTTTTCCATGCAATCCCCTACATCATACTACCATAAACACATAATTGTAGTGCATAAATAAAAATAACAATACACTAGTTACCTCATCTTGTTATGCCAAGCATGTTGCTTACAACTAAACACATCCACACCATCTCTCAAAGGACTCCAATCCTTTGACAAATCCACTTGTAACTAAAGACTAGCTAGTATACTTGTCATATACATGTCCATGCATATAGCACATATCCACATAATGTTATCCAAAATCAAGGTTAAGAAGATTTCCTATGTTCAAAGCACTCATTTGTTTGGAATTATTGTTTCTACACATAGCAAAGGAATTCTTACCCAATTCCTTTCTTTTACATTTTTACCTTGTTGCAATCGAGGCTTACTATGCACCATCACATCACCCAACTATTAGTTATATAGGAAAATCACCTGTCACGCTAATACTAAGCATGTTTCCTGCAACTTCTCACACATGTCAGCCACATGTTCCAAATACCAAGACAATGATATGTATCAATTTGAAATAAACATTTTGCAAGACTAACAATCAAGTCATAATCCATAGTCAACTCGTAATCATTAAACATAATGCTACAACTGTCACCTACTACACTCAAGTACATATCAATTGTATCAACACATATGTATTAGTACAGTCACCTCAAAACAAGATCATTTGAAGACATACTCATATTATGCAATTCATCAACCATTCCACCAACTTGCAAACATACCATATTAAATAAATCAACTAGATGACATAATAGACACCAAACACTTGAACACAAAATAGATGACATAATCAAACAATCAAGCACCAAAGGTATGACATAAGAGAACTCATATCTTAATGTATCTCAAGGGAGGCAATCTTATCTGCACAATCAATCTAGGTTAGCATGATACAACTTCACAACATATCAAATCAAACATAAATCATGATATCCATAGCAATACCTAACTAAAATGTTCACATCATAATCTCATAAGCATTTGTCGTTCATGCATAACAAACACATATGTATGACCAATCTAGATTAGTATGACACCATATCACAAATATGTCGACTCATACCTGAATATCACAACCATAACCATCTACATAGGTCAAAGTTGGTTAACACAATACATATAACATGAAGATCTTCAATGCAATGAACATAACCATCATGCATATAACCAATCCAAATTACAACATCAAGATCTCAATGAAATAACCCTAATCATCAAGTTAATAGCACATAACAACAATAAGCTATATATCATGCTCATCAACAAGATAAAACCGAATCGTCAAGCTAACTATAATATAGCAACAACAAGCTAACCTATAACATACCCATCAACAACATATCATATAACATAATCATCAAGTTATCTAACATAAAACAACAATAGAAATGCATACAACCACATGTTACCATTATTCTTGATTATCCAACACATGTGCATATAACTACACTAATAAACTAACATCCATCATGAATGTAACCATAACATCAAAAGACATGTACATAAACCTAATGTATATAAACCTAATGCATATAAAGATCCTTGACTTACATACTTGCATGCTCAACATATAATACCTGTATGATGATCTAGTCTTACCACAAAGTCTAATGCTACAACCTCTTCTGCATCTCTTGTTCTATCGCAACCCACACATTAGCATCATAACAACCAATAGCACCATGATGACCTAAATTCCATATAATGACTTCAAAAGGCATGTTTGACCTACTATTAATGCATAACTATAACCAAGACCATACATGCATAACGACTGCATATAGGCATATAAAACATGAGTACCAACCATATACACCTCATTCTAGCTAGAGTCCAGTCATCAATGCATGACGATATCAACTACACAAACCATGACCTCATGCATGAAAACAACCCTTAGTCTATTGTACACATTTCCACATGCAACCATCTACATCCATAAGCAATCCATAATCAACTACACATACACATAGACGCATGTAGTCGAGCATAAATGATCAATTCTTGTAATCAACCTACAAGGTTGATAAATATAATCCAAAATATTTAGGAATGTAACCTAACTTACAAGGATGTAAGTAGGTGACATAAAATCAACATATAAGTGACATATAACCCATATACAATCAGTCACATACTTATGACAATGCATTTCATGAAATCAATATCAAATTCTCCATGATAACCATACTATAACCCTAATCAATCATCAAACAAATGGAACAAGAACATGAAATGCAAGCGTAGGAGGCACACATGCAACTTACATGCATGCATGGCTAACACATTCAACCCATCTAGTCAGAGAGTTGAACCATGCTCTGATACCACTCTATAACACCCTCCTCCCACATCCACCCAAGTTACCATGCCAACTAGGGTAAACATGAGACGAGAGGCTACTATGATCAGATTCGACCTCTTGGGTAACCTTAAGGAATTGGAATTCATGAAACATCACATATAACCATCCAACGCCATCAACAAAACCCTCAGGAGACAAGTCAGTAACTCAGACAGCCTGTCCCTGGGTCCCATTATTGTTCTAGACAATTTAAAGCTCAGCCACTCTCATGCTATGGGAAAGGGAGTGACCAAATACCTAAAGTCACTCTCATAGGCTTGCCTGCCAGTGACTGTGGTCAAAACTTGCCAGTTTTCTGCCAACGACTCCAAGATTTGAGCCATCTTTTTAGGCCCAGAGCCTATGCCACTACCCTGAATTTAATGTAAGCTCATAATTAAGTAAAGTACAGGGAAACAATGATGAAAAAGTAAATAGTTGATCAAGGCCTTAACCATACCCCTACTAGTAATGATAGGCATTTCATTAAACATATCATCGACATGTAAACTACAGGTGTAAACAATAGAGTTAAATGTAGGGATCTCTTACTTATCTGACAATTTCCATGAACCATTGTTTCCTCATTTCATTTGCTACCTTATCACTTATTAGGTCATAGATACAATATCCATTCAAATACAAGTAAAAACATGTTGAGAGTCAAACATAGCTACTACCATAAAATGAACATATAACCAACATAATAGGAACACAATTACAATAAACATATCAGCCATCAAAATCTATATATACACTAGTACATTTACACATGAAAATCAATGGAATGAATTTATCATTAATCAATGCAATGAAACTACTAGAGATGGAACTACCACATTCCACTCGACCATATATTGGCTGAGGAAAGTCTTTCTTCAGCCAATCACCCCATGCCATATTCCAAACATGAGTGTGGGACTCATAGAACACATCAAAAACCCCAATCAATGTGGATGCCACCAGAGTTCTCTGCCTACACCATGAGGAATTTGAGTGCCTCCTAGTCTCTCAGGCTTTACCATGCATCCATAGTTAGATCTAGGGATCACTAGGCCCTACACCGAGACATACTCTCTAGGCTTTACCACGCATTCCATCTTGGAATCACTAGGCCCAACAGAGAGAAATTCCACCTCTTAGCTTTACTATATATCTCACCATTCACCTATAAGGATTCATAGGCCCTCCAAGGCACACAATCTAGCTTTACCACAACCCATTGTATGGTTTAGGGCTTACTAGGCCAGTGGATTCATGCATCTGCAATACGGTTTAGGGACCACTACCACCATGTGTTTGTCAATTCGGAAAACCACCCCACTCAACTTCGAATCCAATCCAACCATCCCACATAAACCGCATGAGAGAACCCATCTCATCAAATCTATCAGGAAATGGAAAGGCTAGGTTGAAAATACCATCACACCTGGAAAAACTCATGCCATGGTAGAAAAGAAACATATGCAATCCCATGCATGCCAAATCTAGCAAGGAAAATACACATGCAAGTAGATACCTTTAATGAAACCTATTATAGCTGCTTGATCCTGCCTGTCCTTGCTTGATCTTTGCTTCCCCTCGCCTTCTTTTCCTTTCTTGATCTAATGACAAAGTGCTCCAAGAAAACTCTAAGTGTCCAAGAGTATGAGAAAGAGAGAGAATATTGAGAGAGCTCCAAAGCTAAACTGACAAAAGGTTACATTGACCAAGTTTAACACTGAGCAACCTTGCAAATTGATCCACATAAGCCTTTTTATTAATGAGGCCTCGAATTTCCATTATTTTCCTTCAATTTCCTCCTCACATGCAACCTATGACCTTTCACCTTCCTTTTCTCCTGATTTCCATTATTTTCATAAATAATTGTGCCAAAAATGCCATTTTCCTTTCCAAAGCCTTATCCATTGCCTTTGCCAATTTCCTTATCCATAAACAACCAATTGAACACCCCCTAGAATGTCTTTCCTAACATTCAGCTTGGAATATGTGTCCCATCATCCATGGTATTTTGTATATTTTACATGAGTTTTTAACCATGGTTCTCACAAAACTAGTTTCCACAACCAGATCGAGTCATTTTCACATCATGACATTTCTCTAACCGAGACCATACCAAGTCCATTATGGAATTCCACTGGCCAACTAGCTCAAGAATTCTAATGTACATACAGGTTCCAATACAAGATTCCTCTTGGTAGTGTCCTTCCTATTCCTCTAACAACATCCCATCTATGAGGAATTTTGGGCTTCCTCCAATAGGCTCCAAATCAACAAATTTGCCTCAAGATTTTTCCCCACTTCATCATCTTGGCCAACTCTTTTCCCTTATTGAGATCATTTATCTCTAGGGAGAGAAAATTCGGGTAGGTAAGTGCCATCAACCCCTCCAGAAAGGCAACTGCCATCAACCCAAGGCCTTTTTGGCCATTCACAACTGTCCACAATTTTTTGGCATGTAAAATTCTCTTCTAGCAGTCATTCCCACAATAATTTACATAACGAACCATATGCACATTAGCATTAAACCAAAATAAACATTTACGTACATTGTGCATTTATACTTGACCCTCATCATTGGTCCACAATATCTAGATTGACAGGAAACATAACTGACATACAGGTGGTACACATTCCCATTTTCTAAATAACACAATAATGCATATCTTAACATTATAATTTCTCATTTACAGTTGCAATTCACATTGCAATGTCTTACCTTCACAAATTTTCTTGTTGCCATTAAGCTACCCCTACTTAATCCCACCAACAACGTTAGTCATAAATATGCATTGTTTAAATAATTATTCACTTTCGCAATCATTTTAGTTTCATACATACAATACTATCATGCATAAAAGTATATGTGTTGGGATGGGGTCCCTGGGGTCAATCTTTGTAATAATTTTTATTAAAGAATATTAAGTCTCCGTGAAATGTGGAAGCGAAGCGTGAAGCTAAGTAGAGTAAAAGGGGCTTTAGTCCCTTAGGTGGGTAGGTGATAGAGATGTTTTAAGACCTGCCCATGGTTTGTGGACCATGTTATTGTAAAGGAAATGCTATAAGTAGTGGAGTCATGGCGAGTCTTAGAAAGTAACCTTTTGTGAAGAATCATTGTAAGGGAAAGGTGCTAAGGCAAGAACATTGTGTTTCTCGTACTTAGGAGAAAGGGGAAGGCTCCTGCAGCTGAGTGAGAGGAGACCTTGATAAGACCGCAAGATGAGTGTGCAAGCCCCTACAACTGAGTGTGCAGAGACCTTGGTAAGTCCACAAGATGAGTGCATAGGCCCCTGTAGCTAAGTGTGCAGGGAGGAGAAGTATGTAATTGAATGCTTATTAATAATAAGGTCTGTTTGGGAAGAAATTATGATGCATTTGTGCCTTTTTATTTACTTCTATTTAAAGTTTATGTATCTTCGCTCTGTGATCTATTTTACATGAATTAACGCTCAGTTTCTGCGCGAAACAGATAGATCTGTAATATTTGTTCATAATAAGTATAATTGACCACCTTCGTGAAGATCTGAAGGTCATGTTGGTAGAGTTGCAGTTGGAAGGAATAGATCTGCGCAAAGGTAGATATAAACCATAAGAACCTAAGGAAACCATCACACAGGCCTCTACATGAAGAAACTTGGTACTAGCATCCCCCAATACTAGCCTTAAAAGTTGCGTCAATGGAATCTACGCCATATGTTCCTATGGAGTTGAGGTCACCTAGGTCGATGCCATCTACTACTAAGGAAAAGCAGAAGAAACCAAAAGCTATACTAGTGAGGCAGTCATTGAGGAAGATTTCAACAAAGGTTATGCAAAGAGGAAAAATGGATAATTCCAAGCAGCCCCATGAACCCTTAGATTTGAATGAAGAAGAAATCTGCGAAGGAGTTCAAGAGCTATGTGTTGATGAGGGAGAGTCTCTCACCAAGCTCACAGAGTATATCCCTTTGTGAAAAGGGAAAGTGAAGGTTCCAATGGACCCAGATAATGTGAGATTCACGATCTCTACACCGCTATTGCTGGAAGAAGTGGTATTTAAAGGTGTGCTCTTAGTGCCTATCCCTATGTTAAAAATGGAGGATTGGGATCTAGACGATCACGAGAAATTTACACATTTGGCCACCAATAAGTACATGACCAAGATGTACTATGAAGAGGATGAGGTTACAAAGCTATAACTAATGAAATGGGTAAAAGGGGTCGAGTAGGCTGGATTGCTACATATGTTGTGTATGCCACACTTTAATAGGTCGGTTATCAATATTGTATGTGTGTGCCAATTGCTTGTGCTGGTGCACTATGTTTGCTTGTGGTTAGGTGAACCCATCCCCATAACATACATGTTTATCCATAGAATTACGAAATTTCCCTATAAAGGGGTGGATCCAGCCAAGGTGTTTGGAGGAAAAAACAAGGAGAAGGAGCTTGTAGATAAAATGAAAAGTGAGTTTGGACTGGTCAAGAAGTCGCTTGGATACTCTATCCGCTCTATTACATACCAAGCAGTGCAGTTTTCTGCTCATATTTTGGACAGGAAGTTCATGTGAAAATGTCATGCAGATGAGGTTCCGGTGCTAGTAATTTCATTAGTTGCTCAGTGTGCCAAAGGGGTGGAATACAACTGGACACAATACCTCTGCAAGGATTTCTTAGCAAATTGTCGTGAAGCACAGGATGATGGAAAGGAATTTCACTATGCTTGGCTCCTACTATTGATTGTACTCATTGCATGGTGACTTCCAGATGATAATTAGTTCCCTCTGTAGGATGAGGATTTATCGAAGGCAACAAAGTTCGCTTCGTTGTGGCTGACGAAGGACCCAGAGAGGGTCATGGAAAAAATAGTCTTCTGGATACTTATTGAGATGGCCCTTCACATAATGATTAGTCATAGGCTAAGGTTGTCTCCAACCTTGTTTGAGAAGTTGCGGGCCTATGCAAAATTTAAGGTTGATTTTCATAATGTATACATCCGAACAAGGCGAGATCCTAAGAATATATGGCACAAGTTTCAATACCTAGTTATGGATACCAATGTATAAGAGATAGTGGGGACATGGCTAGGGGAATGGCGACAACCCACAGATCTTGGCACAGGTACCAACAAAGGCGGAGATATCTCCTCCGTGCAGACCACAACATGCATAAATAGAAATAAGAAACATAAGCAACAATGTGGGAATTGGCTGATTAGAAGAAGAAAGAAACTGCTACTAAAGCAATTGCAACTAAGGCAGCTACCGAGAAAGAGTGTTCTACAAAACAGGCCACAATAGAATTCGAGGAGTCGGCTTCCCAACATACTGAAGAGCAAGAATGGTCTGAGCAGGAAGGAGGTGAGGGTGATGCACAACTCCCTTTAGGGTGTCAAAGCACAAAAAGGAGACAACTACTGGACCAAGGAAAAAGCACAAATCAGACAGGTAAGTGTGCATTGACCCAATGTTCCTCACAAAGGTGGACCTTGATGAAATTGGGGATAAGGTCATAGATACAACAACGGAATTGTGGTAATAGTTTGAGCAGCAATTCCAACAATCACTTGGAAGTGTTTAGAAAGATCTGCATGAGCTGCAAATACAGACTGGTCGGCTGCAAGCGAGGGTGGGCCAAGCGAACGGGGTTCAAGTGAGCTTGCAGGAAGCGAGCGAGAGCATAATGGAAACAGAACAGACTCTAGACCTCAAATTCATTGCCTTCCCAGGACGAACATTATGGGTAGAGTCAGAGAAGGATAACACCCAACTTAGAAAGATCAAAGGCGTGGATGTGAATTTATCCATGCTACGACTTCAAACCCTCCACACACTTCATCAGGGGGTCTTAGATGAGCTTTTGATTAGAGAGTAGCACACACTATCAGTCATTAGTGAATTCAAAATGAACAATGAGCATATATTTATTGAAAAGGCTCAGGCTCTTAAAGAAAAAGAAGAGCTAGCAATGCGAAGCCAAAGCCTCGAAGTAGTAATTACACAAGCGTTTCAGTACTAGAGCTACACATTCCAGAGGATGTGGTAGCTTCAGAAAAGATTTAGAAATTGGACGCTATAGTGAAACAATCTAAGGATGAGGTAGGTCAAGTTACTTTTGACTTTCAGATGAAGATCTCAGAACTGCAATTGAAACTGCAGCTAAGTACTCCGCTAGAGGTCAAGGAGTAGCATGACATAGCCATCAAAGAACACATGTCTACTTTGGCTAATCCAATATCGAGCTATAATGGCCTTTTTGAAAATGCAATGGAGCTATGGAATACTTTGCAGGAGGACTTAAGCCTATAGCAACTGGGTATAGAGATTAGAGAGGCATAGCAGAGAGTTGATGAGATCAGGGCAACTTCATGCACTTTGACATCAATCCAGTGCTTCACGTGCTTACAAGAAGGGAAGCTGTTGCAGGCACAAGTTGAGGAGTTGCAGTGCAAAGGAGCATTTTTTAAGGCTTGAATTCAACCATGGATAAATAAAGCAAGCCAGATTACTATGGCTATCCAAGAGAAATTGAAGACTTTCCAATAGACACAAAGGACCATGCACCTCATGATGGAGGGTCCAACTATAGAGAAGTTGGTCGAGGAAGTGTAGCAGACCGCAATACAGAGCACAATGGACCTTAAATTATTGAAGCTAGAGTTCAGTGACTCCATAATAAAGTGGAGAAGCCAGTTGAGTGGCTCGAGGGCAAGTCACCATATTTTTGTTGGGGTCCTATTGGGATGGGGTCCCCGGGGTCAATTTTTGTCAGTTAGGTCAGTTTTTTTAATAATATTTGTTAAAGAAAGTAAAGTCTTCATGAAATGTGGAAGCAGAACATGAAGCTAGGTAGATTCAAAGGGGTTTTAGTCCCTTAGGTGGGTAGGTGATAGAGCTATTTTGAGACCCACCCATGGTCCGCGGACCATGGTATTGTAAAGAAAATGCTATAAGTAATGGAGTCATAGCGAGTCTTAGAAAGTAACTTTTTGTGAAGAATAATTGTAAGGGCAAGGTGCTAAAGCAGGAACAGTCTATTTCCTACACTTAGGTGAAAGGGGAAGGCTCCTACAATTGAGTGCGTGGAGACCTTGGTAAGTCCGCAAACTGAGTGTGTGTGCCCTTGCAGCTGAGTGCGCAGGGAGGAGAAGTTTGTAACTGAACGCTTATTCATAATAAAAATTGTTTGGGAAGAAATTTTGATGCATCTGTGCCTTGTTATTTGTTTCTGGTTAAATTTTATGTATCTTCGCTCTATGATCTTTTTTATGTGAATTAATGCTCAGTTTCTACGCGAAACATATAGCTCTGTAATAGTTATGCATAATAAGTATAATTAACCACCTTCGTGAAAATTTGAATGTCATGTTGATAGAGTTGCAGTAGTTGACAGTTGGAAGGAATAGATCTGCACGAAGGTAGATCTAAACCCTAAGAACCTTAGGAAACTATCACACAGGCCTCTGGATGCAGAAACTTGGTTCTAGCATCAGTCAATACTGCTTCGGGTGAGACTGCAACCTACACTACGTAGGTTGTTGCTGAAAGGGCCAACAATTAGGGTTTTTTGGTTGGCACGAATAACTCCGAACCTAGGTTAGGCCCCCTTAAGCCAACAATATGCAAATATTCATTAATGTGTAAATGTCAATAACAATTAGAGTAAAAATCCAAACATTCCCAATTTAACACAGTGTATTGCGACCAACGAACCAACACATGAAGTAACTACCATAATCACTTTTTTACAACTTGCAATAAGCTTTAATAAAATCCAATTCATGCATATAAGTTTTAATAGTTAGTCATGTAACACTAACTAAGCAATGCTACTAACCATCTTCATGTAGCCATGAGAAGACTCAATAAAAAAACTAGCTATTACAGTCAAGTCTCACTACTTGACTCATTGTTTAACATCTAAATGGGTTCTTCCAATTTCCTTTTAAAACACTCTATTGTCCCCTTCAAGGAAATTCCCCATATTTTACATTCACGTATTCACTCATTAAAAGTAGTGCATTATAACTTTAGTCATGTTAATTAAATGTATCTTTAACATTGTCATATATCCAAAGGTTAGTAGTCAATTTTCACTTTCAGTAGTGAGTGCTCAAAATTGTTCATAAGTGTAACAAAGGTCTTATTATCTTTTATCCTCAACAAAATTCAAATTTCGTGAACATAATTTTGCAGCAGACTTTATTACTTACTACTTTTCAATCCAAATATAAACATGAATCACACATCTCTTGTCAAAAGTAGTCTACTGCATATATCAATATGTATATTGTTCGACTCATACCTAAGTTGATTTCCATTAGTAGCATACCTCCTTTTTTTTTGTCTCTACTTAACAATTCCCAAAGGCACCAATGCTGTAACCTTTAGCTCTGATACCACTTGTAACATCCTCTGGTAACCCCGCATGAAAATGTATAATGTTAGAATTTTTTTACACAATTTACCCACAAGTAACTATCCAAAATACTAATTCATATTCCTCATCAACCATTAGATATAACCTTCATCATTAGATAAAGTAACTTTAGTAATGGAATGGTAAATTACATAACCATTAACAACCTCTTTTACATCATATTAACATAAAATTTCTGATGTAACCTTGCATCAATTCTGTGATCCTTTTAACTCAGTCAGTTAATCACATTATTAATAGTATAAATGTGACATCATGCAAAGAATAATCATAATTAAACTGACACAATAAGCCATCACATCATTGAACACCAATATACCCTTGAAACCCCGTAGGGTGAAAACCAACAAACGTTTAATTTTATTATTAAATTCTCATGAGGCTGTTCATCCTTCACTCAATGGCTTATAAGGGAGTCCATCCCTTAGACATTGCCATAAAATTTTACAAGGAAATATCATCTCAAAAACAACATAACTTGTTATAATTTATTACAAGCATCATGAGATCATTTACCCACAAACCCTTGAGCATTATGTCTTTGAGGTCGGTTCTTGCCACAAGTGGATTATCATGCAACTAAAATTTCTTCAATATGCATAAACCAAAAACTTATTGCCTATCATAACGATAACTTAATCCATCTTTATATGTCGCAACGTTTTCCTGCAACTGTTATTGTTTGCAACCATTGATATCATGATTAAATCAAGTATTAATCAAACCAATTCATAAATATATACTAGTGGTGATTCACCATCTATTCATGTACATTCATGAAATGTAAACAAAATATTTCCACATGCTTTTCTTAACAACGCTGCATATGCATTATCTATATGCGTATAATCATAAATGCATTTCTATAAACAAATACCACATTAACTAATATTCCCCACACATAAGTACACATTCTTGCAATACTAATCACTACAATTGTCTAGGCATTCCTTTAAAGGAAACTAACACATCAGTTATGATCTTCGTGCATGTGAATTACATAAACTTTATCAAAATAACTATCCCTTCAACTATTGCTTGTGGTGCATTCAAATATGTAAAGAAAGAAAACATAACGAGTGTTTTTACTATGCATGAAAATTCATATACTTTCAAAAATAATTCTTAACACAATAGAGCATGCAACACATATTTCCTTTTCTAGAAATATTGCATAATAGAGCATGCAAAAACATGTTTTCTTTTCTAGAAAACTAATGCAATAAAGCATACAAGTACATGTCTTCTTTTCAAAATATTATACCAAAATTACACATCTATCTATCTATCTATCTACTCTATCTATTCTCTTATCTCTATCTATCTATATATATCTATATATATATATATCTATATATATATATATATATATAATATATATATATATATATATATATATATATATATATATATTCCAAGGAAACCAACACATTACTATGGTTTTTGTGCATGTAATTCATCTTCTTTCCCAAATACTCTTTTCCAATGTCGGCTAACACGATATGCTATCATTTCCCACATACAATTGTAGATTATTTCGCAACGAAAGCTAATAGATTATGTAGATTATTTCAAAAAGAAGTTAATATAACGTCATTTATTTATCTTTCTACATACAAGTTTCTCATGCTTCCCTTTCAATAAATTTCGATAGCTAACCAACTTTTTTGCATAAAACCTGGGTAACAATAACATGGTTAACTTAACCTTTTATGCACCTAAATCAAGAAATTAACACAATTAATCTAGCTAGACAATGTTTTCAAGAATAATGCACCTAAATCAATAAATTAACACAATTAATCTAGCCAGCCAATCTTTTCAAGAGATTATTGTTTTCAAGAATATTTACATAATAAATTTCTCTATCTACACGCAAAAACATATTTTCTATATCACAATCACTGCTCTTTTATACATGCAATGTGTTTTTTTTCTAACATAATGACCCCTCAATGAACATAATATTTTCAAGAAACAAGCATGTGTTCTTGTTCTTGTATGAAAGAGACTCATAGGTTTGTTTTAATAAAACAATTTTTATTTTCATCAATTCATGCACAAAACTCTTATGCATATCTTTCTACACCCAAATCCTTCTAGTATTTAAATAGAAAACATGGGTAATATATGCATACATATTCATCAAAACCCTTCCAATAAAATTAATCTCATTAACTTTTCTCTTTTTTCAACAATCTGATAATGTATGCAAAGGACATTCCACTTTGAAATCTAATACAATGACGCATGCAATTAATATTTGATTTTCAAGAATTAACATAAAGATTTATTTCAAGAATTCCAATATAAAGGATACTATTATTGAGCAGATATTCCTATTAAGAGCCTATAGGAATCATGCTAATATCTCCAAGGAAATTAATAATCTAATTTTCTCTCATAATTTCCTCACAATCTTTTCTTTAATGAAATAGCTTCTTTTCTTTCTCTTTTCATAAGAAAAATTTACAATCATTATTTTCAAGAAAAATATCATGATTTATTTCATCTTTTTGCGTGCAAGTTTCACATGTGTTTTCTTTTCAAGAAAGCAAAATCCCTAACTTATCTTTTACCATGAAAATTTTCTTTTAGTAAAGTAATATGATTTCTTTATCTTTCACCATGAAACTTTCTTTCAAGAAAGTAATATGGTTTATTTATCTTTTACCATGGAAAGTTCACATGCATTCTTTATGAAAAGTAATATGACTTCTTAAATATTTTTGTTTGCAAGATTCACATGCATTCTCTTTTCCAGAGAACAAAATACCTAAAATATATTTTTTTAATAAAACAATATGGTTTCTTTGTTTTTAATATGTAAAGTTCTCATGCATGTTTTTAGAAAATTTTTGCATAGTGTTGACGGTTCTGGACCCGCCAACATTCACGGGATCACCTCGGTATGAAGTCCCGACTAGACCTCACACTGTTTGGTTTGGGAGTCCCATCTTGTATGATGGCTCGGTTTCCATTATCTTAAATGTTTGCCTTAGCTCTTACTTTTTATCAAAGGGGAGTGGTTTTCTTTGTCTTCGAGTAGTGAGGTTCATGTGCTTGGTGATTGATAGTGTTCCTTGTTGAATTGAGGCTTCTATGATCCATATCAAGTTTATGAGAAAAAGTTTTTCAGCGTAAATCACATGATAATACATTTGTCGACGCATTTCGAACCAACGAGTGTGGTTCATCGTCGGGACAAGTTGAAGAATCAGATCATGGCTACAAATTAAATAGGGAGAGCAGATCATCCAACAGCTAGGTTTGACTGAAAAAAACGGCTATATTAGGTCAGACTGGACAAACGGCTATAATTGACTAAGAAACGACTAGATTTGACTATTCCAATTGTTTAACTATAATAATATTATTATGTTAAAACGAATATTATTTTAATATTTATCAAGTGTTATTTTAAGTAAAAAGTTAAAGGGATTTTGGGTTAACAATATTATATTTAGGGAATATTTACCATAGTTTTGATTGAAATGTTAACATATAATAACTATTAGTAATTGAAAGGATTTAATATTAACTAAACTAATAATAGTTAATGATATATTATTATTATAATAACTTATATCAAGGTTCTTTCACTAGAGAGAAAAAGGGTGTGAGTGAGTCCAAGTCGGATGGGAGGAAACCCAACTTTGTTAGGAACACACAACACAATAGGCCGTGTGCAACCTCCAAAGGAGGAATTCACATGGATGTGACAGTTACAACACACAAGGTAAGATAGCACATATAACACTGAATGGGCAATTCACGCCAGTGCAACTGTTATTATAAATATTTTATGTAAAGGTTCTATTTGATGTCCGGGAGGTAACCAATACGGGAAAGAAAATGTTAACAACTTATACAACACATTTTCATTAATATATATGTATTATAATAGTTGAATGAATCCAAGTGTTAAACAGAGGTTAAAGAAACATGAATTACAAGTGTTCAAGATGAATCTTATAAACAATTACAACATGTGTGAAAACACGTTGGCCTGTTAGAAGGCTTCTAAATTAAGCGAAAGTTCCAAGATACATCGATACATCATAAATCACTAACCCTGTGGGTAGCACATTGGAGCCACTACTTACTCCTCAAAGAAAATATTACAAACTCTCAAGGTTATGTGGGAGGAGCCAAGGTGAAAAATTCCCTTCCATGTACAAATGACGGGGTATTTATAGCCAAGGGTAAAACTTACCCTTGTGATTGTTCGACTTCCCACGACTATTTGAATTCCATGAACTTTCAACTTTACATGCCTCTTCACATGACACATGGGTCTCTTGGACTTCCACGTTACATTACATTGATCGACAATATGGCCCATAGTTGGCATGTGGATGACATGACTCATGGCAAGAATCGACATGACATTGTTGGTAAATTAGCATTGCTGCTGGTGTGCATGTTGATCTGCAGTGCTGTTGGGTGATGGATTTTCTCATGGTGTGTCACAGCTTCACCTTCACATGGCAAGGTGCACAGAGTCTTTGATGGTCGTTGGGTTTGCTTGATGTTGCATTCACACGTTGCTCCTTGTATGTTCGCATGCTTGACAGGTTTGTCCATATGCAAAAAGTGTATGTTCGTCCATCCATCCATCCATGAACACATATTTGCATGATTATCTGTTTGCGAACACATCTCTTTACATGCCTCATTTGTTCATTCGTTCGCCAATAGTTCCTCTTGCATGTACTCCCCTTGTTCATCCCATCTGTCATTGTGCCATGTTTGTTTGTGTGCATGTATCTGTAGTCACTCATGACGAGATGAAATCAAATCCATAAACCTCCTAGTCTACCATGATGCATGATCGTTTTGGATGCAAGTGACTGGGAGAGAAGATAAGGTTACGAAACTGCACTAGGTAAGCTTCGAGCTGGGATGGAGGTTTCGGGCACTGCTAGTGAAAATTTCGTAGAAGTCATTGGGAGATGGTGATGGGCAATTTGGATCGACAGTGACTATTCGCGGGATCCAGCTTGGCTGGAGGACAAATCAACACAATTTTTGGGAGGAGTAATTTGGGCTGTAGGAAGGCTAGGTAGGAAAAATATATGCAGTTTTTGGAGGGAGCGAGTAGTGAGAGCCTGGCAGTAAAAATTGCACAATTCTTGGAAGAAATTGGTAGTGGGTTACGGGAAGCTTGGCAACAAAAAAGACAATTCCTGGAGGGAGCTGGTAGTGAGATGCTATGAGTTGCCGGTGGGAAACAATGTGCCGAAGTTGGGAGGCTAGCTTGTTGACCCCCTCTGTGTAGTTTCTGAACATAGTGGACTGTCGGGTAGCAGAGGGCTTGCTAATGAAATCTGCTTAGTTTTCTAGGTGAGCAGTTGGTGGCTGACTGATGGGCTAGCTAGGAAAACTATACAATTTTATGAGGATGACAGGGATGAGCACTTGGTGTCTGTCCAGCCTACCTAGGCAATTTTCTCAGTTAGCGAAGTGGGCATGGTCTATAGCCTTTGTGCAATTTTTAAGGGGAGTCAGTCCCATGGTGACTGTCGGGTAAAACTCTTTGGTTGACCAGGAGGAGGGTTGATTGATCAACTTGTGGGCAACACAACATGAAATGGCTTGTTGGGTTATTCTGCACTGTTATGGGTGATAGTTGATCGAGTCAATTGTAGGGTGAAGGTCCAACTATTAGAGGGTGATCTGGTCATCAAAACTTCAACATAACAACTAAGTGTGTGGGTGAGTGAAAAGGTGTATACGCGAACTTGAAAATACACACTTACATGACTTGACGACGAGATGACTCAAGCCATCTAGACACACATGCTCAACATGACCGACTGATGGTGCAAGTCAATAGACACAATGCTTGTGATTGATCGTTGGACAACCACGACGAAGCTTGCACGATAGCGTATACGAATCCGTGTGTGAGCACGAGAGATGTTTATATTGTGAGAAAAATATGTACACATGAAGCGAAGACCTTGTGTATGACCAAAACATGGTCACAAGCGAGACATTGTTATCAACATGTGAAAGTTTCCTATTGAACAGTTATGAAAGGTGGGTGAAAAGACTCACATGAGCTCAAGAGGTGAACCCGAGTGTGTGCAAACATCAAGTAAAATTCTCAAAGGAGGCTCCGAAATTGGATGTAAGCCAAAATTTTGGAGGGCGTTTGTAGCCACTATGACACTTGGTTACACATTGGTAGAAATCTAGCTTCTTTGTTTTTGTTCATTGACAAAACAAGGCCTTGGTCTTTCGGAGAGTATTGAATCACTGTGCGTGTTACTTCAACTTCCCCACTTACCCCATGGACATACATGGTTCACCTTTTTCCAACTCAGTCAAACATGACAAAAATTCAGCTTGATCACAGTGTTTCGAAATCAGGAAGGGTAGTTTGGCTCATGAGTTGAAGATTTTTAGAGTATAAGTTTTCATCTCTGGTGTTTCTCCACTGCCAGTAGGACTAGAAAGTACCTCAGCAAAGTCACACAGGAACACACAAATTGCTCCACTACCAATGAGCCTTGTCAGTACCCTGGTAGAGTTGCATGCTTCACCTCTCTATGCAGGAAGCCTTTCTCTTCTTTCACCTTTGTATTTTTTAAGAGGAATGTGCATATACACTTATTTATTTTTGGGGTGGAGGAGGGATCCTAACTTATTGAGAGAATAAGAGGTTGTTCCTTCAGAGAAGCATGTAAGACCTCTGACATAGGTTTTCTCATATATTTTCCCCTTCTCCATTTATACTAGTTGGATGAACTTGAACACATAGAGCAGAAGGCTAAGTACAGGCATGGGGCTTCCCAGTGTGGACACAGGTTCATGGTTGGACCAAAGCTCCCCTTTCAGACAGATCATATTTTCCTTCAAGATTTCATCCGTTGGAGGTTATAACCAAGCATAGAGAAGATGGACAAAAGACTAGCCAAGTGTTGCAGTGTCACAAGTCTCTTCATATCTCAGCCACATACTCATTCAAAAGCTAGAACTTAGTATATGGAAGCACTTATTTCTGGAAAACAAAAATAGTAAGGTATCAAGCAAACCAAACAAAACGAAAACAAAAATAGCAAGCAAGGAAAACAAAGTGAAAACAAAAAGTAGCAAACAAATTATGTACATGGGGTGGGGTGCAACCCAACCTACTAAAAGTAGTGTTTGAGATCTTGGCCATTGACAAGAAGGTTGTCAATCCTTCCGCCAAGTGATTGCAGATGGTATGTGTGTTAGCAAGCTTCTCATGGACTATGTATGGACCAATCCACTTAGACTAGAAAATTGTATGCTTGCCTTTGTCTTCATGGGATTTATCCCATTTCAAGACCAAGTCACCAACACCAAAGTTAGCTTTCCCTAAAAATTTCTTATTAGACCATCTCTTGATACAGTTCTGGTAGAGTGTAGATTTTTCTTTTTCTTTCATCCATTCTTCCTAAAGCTTACAGAGTGTACCCATCCTCCGCTGGACTAGTTGGCAAGGCTTGCCTTGGGATTCTTGGGATAGCTGAAGTGTAGGAAAGTAGATATTGGGTTGAAGGATGGCTTCTTTACCATAGACCAGGCAGTACGGTGAGGTATTCGGAGAGGGTTTGGGTGTTACGCGGTCAACCTATAATGCATTTGTCAAGGTAGAATGCTAGTTACGTTGTTAAGAGTAAACAATATTTTTTATTATGCGGATAAGTTTTTTGTTCATATATTCTGTGAGACCATTTCCCTGTGGGTAGTAGTTAGAAGAGTGTTTCAAAACAATACCATTTTTTAATGTAAAATCATAAAGTTTCAAAGAAGAAAAGTACATTCCATTATAAAAAACAAGTGATATCGGTATGTTAAAGCGTGAGATGATGTTCTATTGGAGGAAGTTGATGACCTCCTGGTCATCATTTGCTTGAGCGGAAATGTTTCTGTCCACCACATGATGTAATCAATTTTTGTCAGAATGTAGTGAGGTTATTTTGACGAATGTTGGAAAATTTCCCCAATGATTTCCAAGCCCCATTGTTGGAACAGTTTAGTCACTGCAAAAGGGTATGGCGGGGCTGCTGACCTTTGTGCTCTATCGGTGCATTGCTGATAGACCGGGAACTTGTGGGTATAAGCTTGTGCATCCTTGAATAATGTGGGCCAGTAGAAAACAGCTCGCATAACTTTGCGTGCAGTGGTGTTTCCCGCAAAGTGATCCCCGGTGTGTTGGCTTGTAAGGGCCTGACCCAGGTTCGAATTTAATTAGCCAAAAAAACACATGTACTATTGACCCTTTCAGCAACAGTTCGTGGAGCGTGGACTGAGGCATCACCCAAAGTAGTATGGGGGGGTGATGGAACCAAGTTTCCACACCCTTGAGATGTCTGAGGGGTTGATTTGGTCTAACTAAGAGTCCCTTCATGCAAGTTACTTCGCGCACTTCCCTGGCCATCATGCCTTGATATATTCACCTCCGCGCAACCCTAACTAGGGGTTGTGGGGCTTTCGCACTGCTGGAGTAGTGATCTGTATTGTTTCCCTAAGTCACACCCAAGATCTTTACCTATCTTCTTATAACAGTTAGGTATCTTTGTGTAAACAGATGCCTTATATTATATTTACTTATTTAGCCTATTCATATGAGTTCGCGCAGTAAATAAACAATAAAGTTGCAATTCATACCCAATAATACATAAAACAGGTGTTGAAATATGGCAACAAGAATATTCCAATTTAATTTGTCCTTGATTTAAATTGTGAATTAAAGTCGAATTTAGTCTTAACAACTACTTGGAAATAATTAATTAATTTATTTTAAATTAATTAGTTGGATAAATTCAAGTTAGAAGTCTTTCTGAAGTCATGCAAGAGTTATCCCTTAAATTAAGGAGATAAGATTGAGTTATATTTGATTTGTAATTAGTTAACTCAGTTTACCGATTTAATTCTAGTTAAATTAGTTCCAAAATGTTTGAGGAACTAATAGTGAGTTAACAGTCAATTGATGCATTTATGCAGTCAACTAGTGCTACTCCAGTTAACTGAAGATTCCCTCATCAAAAACTCATGCATGTATATTTTGAGAAAGACCCAGTTGAGATTAATGTTGAAGGACAATGTGCTATCAGTTGCGTGTGTTTTCTCATGGAGAAAACTCATGCATGTAGTCAAGGATTCATCCTTGAGGATTGTGTAGTTTTGAAGGCTTGGTTTTCCAATTGGTAATAGGCTAATCATCCACAAGGAACAACGCAAGTAAATAGGAGCTTGGAGGGCAGAGAGGAAGGTTGGAGAGAAGCCAATATTTCCTGTGAGCATCTGTGAGGATTGTACTGAGAGCTGGATAGCTGTGAGAGCTAAGGCTTTGTATGATTCCTATGTATTTCCACCATGTATGATAATATAATAGTGTGGGGTTTTTATCTGTGGCTGTCCCCAAAGTATTTTCATGTGTATGGTGGCATTGATTCTTCTTCTTCTGGTTATATTGTTCAGCTCGATATTTAAGCTTCGACAAATTGATAGTAGAAATAGGCTATAGTATTCTGATTTGATTTATATTACATTATCGGGTTAACCTATCACATATTTTCTGCATGGTATCAGAGCCGTGAACAGTATATTGAGAAGAGAATTCTAAGTTTGAAGTTCATGGTTGCAGGTGCAAATTGAATTCATATCATTCTTCAAGGTTGGCCAATGGCATCTTGAGGCTCGAGTATGCCATGGAAGGTAGCTCGAATTACAGAGCATGGAAAGATAGAATGGAGGTTGTATTAGAAGACAATGGCTTGAAGGAATTCATTGATCGAGAAATCCCAAATCCAGCTTGAACTAGTGCACAAGAGTTGGCTAAGTGGAAGAAGTGTGTGATGAAGGTGAGATAGATCATCCTTGAGGGAGTTTGAGACCATATTGTCTCGAGTCTCCATGGGAAGGATACTCCATTTTCAATGTGGAAGACATTGAAGGACCTCTACCAAAATAGTAGCGACCAGAGGAAATTGGCGCTCAAGGATAAGATTCGCAGAATCAAGATGGAGAAGGGCAATACTATTTGCACATATCTAAAAAAGCTCACCCCCTCCAAAGATGATCTTGGTAGTGTGGGAATAACTACTGTCGATGATGATATGGTGAGACTCACTCTCCTTGGCCTTCCGAAGAGTTGGAATATCTACTAGGACTCTGTGAATGGAAGGGAGAAACTGCTGGATTGGGAATGATTGTGGTCAGATCTTATGTAGGAGGAGATTAGGAGAAGCACATGAGATGGTTCTTCATCCAAGAATGATGATGAAGAAAATATGGCCTTAGCAAGTAAGGCAAGGAAAGGGAAAGGGAAGGCTTCCTATTTCAAATTGAATTCTTCTCATGGAGGGAAGAAGGGTGACATGTCTAAAGTAAGATGCTTTAATTGTCACAAGATGGGACATTATGCAACTAATTCGCATCAAAGAAGTCCAAGAAGGGATCCTTGTAAGGATAGGAAGGTGAGGCATTAGCCTCTCAGTTCGAAATGGACTTTACCCTCATCGCATGCATCGTGTCGTCAATGATGGGTTTTGGTATATTGACAGTGGAGCCTCTTTCCAGATGACCAGTGATAAAAATTTATTCAGTGCCTTGGACGAGAAATACCTCAAGATGTGCATAGAGATGGGTGACGATAGAAGGTATAGTGTTTTAAGAGTGGGCATAGTTGTTTTTCAAAGGGAACATGGAGCTCCTCTCACCTTGACAGCTGTGATGTATGTGTCTGGACTGAAGAAGAACTTGGTATCAATTGTGATGTTGGAGGACAAAGGCTACAATGTTGTCTTCAGTAAAGGAAAGGTGTTCCTAAGACACAAAGGCATAGGTCAGACAAAGAGGATAGGGATTCGGGTGAAGAATCTCTATAAAATAGAGGTAGATGATTGTGCCGCATTGAGTATGAAAGTAGAATTGGTGCAAAGCCAAGACATTGGTGAGTTGTGGCATAGGTAGTTGGGCCATTTGCATCATGGGGCTTTGAAGATAATGCAATAGATATCTACAAGACTTCCCAAAGGTAAACTTGAGCAAGTTGACACATGCAAAGGTTTTACCTTGGGAAACTACACCGTCTTCCTTTCATGATCGAGATAGTCAAGTAGAGGCTATCTTGGAGTGATTTCATACTGATTTGTGTGGACCATTCTTGACAGAATCCACAACAAAGCAAAGGTAGTATGTGATTTTCATTGATGACTATTCTCGTAAGTGCTGGATTTATTTCATGCAGAAGAAGGACCAAACTTTCACAAAGTTTTGTGAGTTCAAAGCTTTGGTCGAGAAAGAGTTAGGGAAGAAGATCAAGGCCTTGAGAAGTGAAAACATTGGAGAATATGTCTCTCAAGAGTTTAAGGACTTTTGTGTAGTAGAAGTAATTAAATGAGAGTTGACGACACCTCATAACCCACAGCAGAATGGGGTGGTTGAGAGGAAGAACATAACTATTGTAGGGGCAGCACAGGCAGTGCTGCATGAACAAGGCCTGCCACTTCATTTGTGGGTTGAGGCATGCAACACAACGGTCTATTTGCAGAATAGAAGCCCGAATCACATACTTGGGATGAACACACTAGAGGAAGCTTTCTCCGGTAAGAGACCATATGTGGGTCCCTTAAGGATCTTTGGCTCATCGGTATATTGCCATGTGACAAAGGATGCATGGAAGAAGCTTAAGTTGACAATAGAGTTGGGTATATTTGTGGGGTACACTGATACACCTCACAACTATTGGGTGTACTTTCCTACCAGTCAGAGGATAGTGGTTCACAGAGATCTCAAGTTTGATGAGAAAAAGGCCATGCAAGCTTCCCTTGAGAGGGAGCTCCAACTACATGTTATGGAGGAACCATTGGTTCCTAAGGAGGAGGAGCCTCAGATTGATGCGGATCAGCTGCATGTAGAGGTTCCAAGAGTAGAGACATCCACTCAAGCAGAGTCTTCCAGAGATGGATGGAAGCACATAAGAGAAGCTGATATATTGTTGGAGGATGCGAGAGAGACTGTGGGAGCACCATCTTCTCATCGCAGATAGAGGAGGTCACCTAAGAGGCACACTGGATACATGGCCCTTACTGGGGAATGTGTTGAGACTGAGCCATCTTCCTTTGAGGAAGCAGTGTAGCAATTGATTTGGGTTGATGCTATGGTGGAGGAGTATGACTCAATAGTTTGTAAGTGTTTGGGATGTGGTTCCGAGACTGGAGAAAAAGTCAGCTGTGAGTTCCTATTGGCTTTACAAGGTAAAGAAAGCTACTGATGGTAGTGTGGAGAAGCATAAGGAAAGATTTGTTGCCCATGGATTTTCATAGGTCGAGGAGTAAGATGCTAACATTTTCACAAATGCATTGTCAAAGTGTAAATTCAAGTTCCATAGAGACAGGATCGGGGTGGCAGATAATCCCTTTCATGTTGAGAGGGAGTATCGAAATATGGAAACAAGAATATTCCAATTTAATTTTTCCTTGAATTAAATTGTGAATTAAAATCGAATTTAGTCTTAACAGCTACTTGGAAATAATTAATTAATTTATCTTAATTTAATTAGTTGGAGAAATTCAAGTTAGAAGTCTTTCTGAAGTCATGCAAGAGTTATCCCTTAAATTAAGGAGATAAGGTTGAGTTATATTTGAGTTATATTTAGTTAACTCAGTTTACTGAGTTAAGTCCAGTTAAATTTAGTTCCAAACTATTTTAGGAACTAATAGTGAGTTAATAGTTAGTTGATGCATTAATGCACTCAACTAGTGCTACTCTAGTTATCTGAATATTCCCTCATCAGAAACTCATGCATTTCTATTTTGAGAAAGACCCAGTCGAGATTAATGTTCAATGATAGTGTATTATCAGTTGCATGTGGTTTCTCATGGATAAAACTCAACGCATGCAGTCAAGGGTTCATCCTTGAGTATTATGCAGTTTTGAAGGCTTGGTTTTCCACTTGGTAGTAGGCTAATCATCCATAGGGAATAGTGCAAGGAAATAGGAGCTTCGAGGGTAGAGAAGAAGGCTGGAGAGAAGCAAAGATTGCCTACGAGCATCTGTGAGGATTGTACTAAGAGTTGGCTATCTATGAGAGCTAAGGCTTTGTATAATTCCTATGTATTTCCACCATGTATGATAATACAATAGTGTGGGACTTTTATCTATGGCTTTCTCCAAAGTATTTTCATGTGTATTGTGCCATTGATTCTTCTTCTTCTGGTTATATTGTTCAGCTCGATCTTTAAGCTTCCTCAAATTGATAGTAGAAGTAGCTTAAATATTATGCTTTGATTTATATTGCATTATTGGGTTAACCTATCACAGATTTTATACAACAGGAAAAGATACACAGAAATATGGTAAAACTTCTCTTTTATTAATTCTTCCCACGGTTACAGACTCGACCTGCCCTACGCACTCAGCTGCAGGGGTCCATGCACTCAGTTGCAGACTAGTAGGCCACTGCAAAATCAGCTGTAGAGCCTTCTTGTACTCTACGACCCAAAGAAATGACTTACACTTTGACTCAATGCCTCTATTCCTTATTTTCCATCAATCCATTTATTACACTTAGAGCCTCTCTCTATTTATACAATCCCATGGTCTACGGATCATGTGTAGATCTTTCAAAATGACATTACATCACAAAAATAAGGGCGAACAATCCTATGACTCTATTACGACTTCATGCTCCGTCCCCACAATTCGTGGAGTCTTTACAATGGATTTTGTCAAAACTTGGGCTTTAAACCCCAAAACATGCCTTGGGGGGATTCCATGCCCAACAGGTCCCCAACACAAACATCGTGACTCGCCCTCAAGTCACTCTATCGGTGTGGAGATCTTTGTGCGGAGACCCTCCAACTCTGCTCAAACGACTGCAAGGTCAGCAACGCACTGAGCCATTGCCTGCTGGATCTCCTGTACACATTGTTCCGAGACTGCGGTGTCAAAACTACTTCCTTAGATCAGTTCCTACGTCCCCTCCATTTGCACAAGCTTGCCTTCAATTCTTGCTATAATGATGAAGGCCCCATTGATCCAAGGCTGAACGGGCACCTTCAAAACTGCTTCTCTGTGTTGTGCTGTGTCCACTTGCTCTTTCATCGCTTTGGCCTACTGCATTTGCGCGAGCCTCTAAGTGAGGGCCACCATCTATGCAATCCCTTTGACTCTATCATACTACTATTGGAGCTCACATGCCTCTGTGTCTAAGCATTGGATGTTAGGGTCTTCCTGTAGATTGGTGAGGACATTGAATGACTCTTCCAACATCCTAGTGCAGTCCCTTACTGCACTACTGATCTCTTCCATCCCCAATGTAATAGTGCTGGTACGTTGTTCTCTTACTTCTAGAGGGGTGGATGGTTGCACCTTCAACTGCAGCTCTGCTATCTGAAGGTTTAGCTCTAGCTGAACCTTGGCCATTTCCTCTCACGCCTTGCGCACCCTTACTACTAATCTATGGATGCGTGCCTCTACTGGTGCTTTTGCTAGGATGGCCAGCTCAGGGACCATCTGGCAGGCCTCTTCCAGTACCTGTACCATCAGGCCTCTTCCTTGTTTATCTTCTGCTCGCTCAGCACCTGAAACTCTTGAATCTATGCTCGGAGGGCCCCCAACACAATCTGATAATCCTCTGCAAAGTTCTAGAGGGCCTCTATGGTGACATCGTGCATTGTCTATCCTATATCATGCAGGTCACCCTCAGTAAGGGTGATTGGGTTGATAGACAGTTTAGATGCTTTGACCTTCTTGCATGGACCTGTCCGCTCCTATTATGTTGTGGCTTGTGTAGTGTCCCGTGCCTCCTGTGCTTTTGCTACTACTGCTTCTTTCCTTGTCTTTTCTTCCAACTGTGCAATGCATAGTTTGGCCTCCTCCTTCTTCTTCTTCACAACATACTTCTCTACTGCAGTGATGTCTGGGGTGTGCCACTCTAGCATCCATGTCTCTAGTACATGGAAAATCACATCATCGGTTGCTATGAAGTGTAGTTCGCTCCACTTCCTTGCAAGTTCCTTGTGTGCCTTGAGGTATATGTGGTGGAAGTCTGTTTTAAATTCTGCAAAACTTTGCAAGCTGTTGTAGATAGTGGGTGACAACCGGGGCTTGTGGTTAATCCCCATTCTGATGTTCATCTCCATGAAGACCCAGAATATCTTGTTGTCGCAGATCCAGTTCACGTCCTTCGTGGCCCACAACGAAGCGTACTTCGTGGCCTCCAGGAGATCCCTTGCAATTGTGGGGAACTGGCTATCCTCCGACAATTCCCCCGCTACCAGCACTATGGATAGCAGAAGCGATGCATAGTGGAATTTTTTTCCTTATTCCTGTGCCTTGTGGCAATTTTCCAGGAACTCCTTACATAAGAACTCAAACCAGTTAAACTGGACCCCCTCCACGCACGGCTCAGCAAGTGCAACCACTGGCGCAGATACCTCGTCTGCACGGCACTTCCGCATGACCTTAATCGCTAGTATCCGAGTCACCACCCTGAATGTTTAGTTGTTGATACTATAGATCACGTAGCCCCTCTTCTTCTTTTCCAGCTTGTATTTCTTCTTCATGGCCTCCACGATGGCCAAATCACTGCTTTTCCCCTTCGAGATGTCTGCAGGGTCCTCTCCATTACACGGGAGCTAGGTAATGTGATGGATTAAGTGGTATATGATGGGGATGGGCTCCTCTAGCCACAAACACCCACCATGCACCAGGCAGAGCAGCTTCCTGATGACGAAGATCATCACTGGGGCGCAGTGGAAATGTGGCACCCAGAGCAAGTTTAATAACCCTTCCTTTTCCACTCCACATAACCACTTTCGCGGCTCCAATTATATAACCCCCACCACGGTGTTCTTCTTGGGCTTCATGAGCTGCATGGTCTTTAGGTGAGGTAATTTCTCATGGTCAACAAGATCCCAATCTTCAAACTTGAAGTTTGGCACCTGTCCCAAGTGCGTGCCCTCAAAGATGATGTCGTTCGGGAGGTGCAAAGTCTGGAGAGAGCTCTTGCTCTCATCGAGGTCCTTTCACAGTGGGATATATGTGAGTAGCTTTGTTGGTGGGTGCACAGGCTCGGTTTCTTCCTCCATGCCCTCATCTTCGTCTTCTTCAGTTATGAGGTCTTTCAGGTCTTCTTCCTCCTCGCCAGTTTCCAGGTTTGTTATAGACATATTTGGGCACTGCAACCCCAATCGCATATGTCCATAAACCAAGGGATTCTAAGTCCCTAAAAGTGTTGTTTCATACCCTAAAGGAGCAAGGTCAACTGATTACATCATCTCCCAGAAGTTGTCCATGAAAAACTACTCAGAACTGGTCAAAACTAGACCATACAGACTACTCAGTGCTAAGGGTGTGATGCATCTCACCTGCTACATGCAAAAAGTGCGATTCATATTGGAAATCCCTTTTGTAGGGTGTGATGAGCCAGAGCAAATAAATGGCAGAGGCAGTTGGCTAGATGGAAACCCAGAGAATCTTCTAGAAACTGGCCAGTTGACACTTGCCTCTCTGAATTCGCCCAAAGATGAGTAAGAGATGATGAATCTCCAACTGGAACCAAGAACTATTAGAGAGAGGACACTAATCAAAATCCCAGAAGCTAACTCACCCACCTGCAAACATCTATATATGGATTCCTCATCCTAGAGATCCAGAGGCCAAGAATTTTGTATTTTGTAAGGAAGTGTTGTTGGTTTCTCTATGCAACATTGTATCGTTGGGTGATCTAAGCTTTTCATGAGGTGAAGAGGGCTTTCATGCTGAGAGGATGGCATTGGGTCAGACCAATGGGTTGTAATCCTCTCTTCTACTACTTCTATCAATAAAGCTATTTGAGTTTTCCTCCATATTCTTGTATATATCTGAATCTTGTATTGATATATGAATTTGTATGGTTAATATACATTTGATCGTATATTGTTTATGGTTATAGATCTCTATACTTTGATGGTACTATGCTGCTTTGACTCTATAGGTGTTCTTTGAAGCGAGACAAGTAAGGAAGGAGTGGCGAAGCTCTGTCAAAGGAGGGAGGAAACAAGCAAGGAGCCAAGCGAAAGACTGAGGTTGGTACTCTCTGCTTCTCTCTCATCTATCTCTCATAAAGGAAAACACAAGTAATTTTAGTTTGTTCGTTTGTAAGATAGCTACCTGTCTTAGTGGGACTAGTAGCTCTAAATGGACACTAGTTTTCCCCATAACAAAATGGCGACTCCACTGGGGAGCGAATAGCTTGTTTGCTTGTTTCTATTTGTTTTCTTTATAAACTATAGATGGAGCCTAAAGTTAAGCCATCTAGCCTTTGAACTGCTTTTGCTATGCAACTGCAAAGTAGATCAATGCTGCTTCAGTCCATCTCTGGGTTTTGTTTATACACTGAAAAACTGACTTGCAAACATCCAAAGTTCCCTGGTGGTAGCTCAAGTAACCTCATTACATCATCCCCTATACTTTGTGTTTACTACATATCATTAGCTCAGCCTAAACCCCTGAACTTAGTTGCAAACTATGAGCAAAAAGCCAAGCTCAATCTTGTTCCTAGACCATCGCACTATTTCTCATTGGCAGTTTGGATGCATTGCACCTCCCATGTGTTGTAGGTGAGATGCATCCCTGTTTCCCTATGTTACAGGTGCGATGATCAGATAAGACTATTTCTACCTCCAGATTTTGGTTTTTTCTTCATTGTCTTCAACTTTATTCAGTAGTTTTGTTGTCTGTGATCAGTATATCACTATTGAAACTCTCTTCCTTTGCATTATTTAGCCTCCATTGATGAAGAATTGTGAATGCTTTTATGTATTTTTCGTCATTTACAGTTCTATTTTGCAAACAGTGGCTTAATTGAACTGTCATATTTTGATTTGAAAGTGTCGCAAGTGTCGTTTTCCGTCAAAGAAAAGAGTCTTCCTCTTGTTGATTGTCGATTACACTTTTGCCAATGTATTTGATTTGAATTAATACTATTTCAAGTGTCGAAAGCAATTTTTTAATTCGCAATCGCAAAGTGTCATCTTAGTCTTCCTTTCATTTTTTGAAAAGAAAATTGTTAGTACTGTCACTTCGAAAGAAGAATAGTTTAGATCTATACTTAGCATTCCTTTTGTCATTCACACATTAAGAAAGTGGAAAACAAATAAATGCATGTGCATTTGCATTTAGACTGCTTGTGGAATTTGATTTAGGACAGTACATCTTAGTGTGTGCTCTTTGCTCTATGTTGAAAGGATTTTACTTCTCTTTCCTTAGTAGCTAGGATTTTCATTGCAAAAAGAAAGTAAATGACTATTTATCATCTTAGATTGCATATTTAGGAATTGTATATCTACATCACGTAGTGAATCTTAAAGGAAAACTTCTTAAGAAATATCAACTGTAAAATAAATCTCAATGAACATAAAAACACTTTGGAACCTAACGCACAACATTTAGAAGTCTAGGCTAGAGATGTATTCTGCCGTCGTAAAGCCTGGTAACTATCACTTTCATCGTAGGTTGGGTGATTCCTCCTCTTTGAGATGACAAGTTCCAGTACGGACTTGTGCTCCCACGTACTGTCGAGTAAATATTGGGAGACCACAATAGGCTATATCCTTTATCCTTAGGAAGCCATGTCTGCCGACCTATCGATCGCAATGCATTGAACACAACATTCGGGAAGATTGACTACCGTACCATAAAAAGTATTCTACGGTTTTGCGATTGGTTTTGTAATCCCTCTGTCTAGATTTTCAGAGTAGTCACTTTCATTCCTTTTCAGACTTGTTAAAAGAAGAGTTCCATCTGAGCACTTTTCACTTCAGGCTCATTAAAAATCGAAGGTGACTAGAGTCATCTTTAGCTTTTTCTCGACTCTTAAAAATTGAAAAAGCAAGTTGTGTCAAAGCATCATAAAATTTATTTTAATTAGAATAACATCACTATTCCCTCATTAGTCTTAGGTTGAGAAAATGGAGTCCACCAATCAAGGATTTCCCCTTGGGGGGAATCCTAATCCCTTCTCCTCTTGGGGAGATGTTGGTGCACCTCATATGGCCACATTGTCCCTTCCAGGACTGACAATTGGCCTACCGGTATGGGTTTTCTCAACCTCTATCATTCAAAACACTATGATTCCTAAGCAATCAAATTAGCAACCAGATGATACTAGATTTATCCCCAAACCTTCTACTTCATTTGTTTCTCCCTCTTCTTCTTCCTCTTCGCTTGGTGAAGCTAGTAAAACTAAAAACTAAGTAACTAAGAAGAAGAAGAAAGGGAAGGAGAAGAAGAAGAAGAAGCCAACAACAAAAGGGGGAAACCAAGCATCATCTAGTGAAAATCCACACACTAGACTGACCAAACCTAAATCTCCATGTGTCATTTGCAAAGGGGACCACTATCATAGAGATTGTCCTTGCATCCCACGGATCTTAAGGAACTGGTCTCCCCGCTTGCACAATCCGGTGTTGTCAACCTTTGATGATCATGTTGAGAGTACACCGTCAACTAGTGAAAATGAAGTCAATGGACATAAAGGAAGATATAAATTTACTTGTAGATTATGTGAAGGTGATCATGCCCTCCACCGTTGTCCCTTCTTGGATGAAGCTAAAAGAGTCTGGGATGACCATCCTGCTTCACCACCATGACTTCCTCCTGGATACAAGAAACTCTTGCTGAATCCATCGCTATTTGAAAATCTGATTGACACACCTTTGTTGTCGGTCGAAGCACCTATCATTGAAGATAAACTCTCTGAGTCCACACCAAATCAAAGTCAACAGGTCGAGATGGCAGTCGACCCAATCTTGTCTTCTGAGGATCCACCTTCAGATGATACTATCACCAAAGAGAATGAGAACGACATCGTTCAAATTATTTTCGTAAACACAGACTCTGATGAACATGGAGGCAGTCTACCCATTCCTTTACTGTAGGAAGGAAGTTCATCAAAGATTTATCTGATCGTTTATTCGGTCCCTCCTCCAAGCAATCTAGTCATTTCCTTTGATTAGAATCTACTAGGCAGACCCCGGCTACCATCTAATGTACCATTCCAAATCATAGTACAAGCTTACAGAATGATCATGGTCAGTAATATTATAGATGAAGGGGCTTTTGTGAGTATCCTTTCCTCAATTTCTTGGAAAGCGCTTGGTTCACCATCACTTCCGCCTGAGATTCGAAATTTGACAAGCTTCAACAAAGGAACCAGGGGACTGTTAGGGATCCTTCCAAATTTTCCTATAACTTTGAGAAGGAAAACTGTTCATCTGAATGTGATGGTAGTTCAAGGACCTGTTGTGCTATACAACAACCCCCCATTTCTAAAATCTTACTTTAGAAAATTATAATTTGAAATGGGTCCCTTTTAGATTAAATTGGTATTAATCCATCACTCTTCTAAAGGTTCAGAAATAATCAAAACATTTTAAAACCCTTTGAAATAATCAGTCTTTAAAATAAAATGAATAATTCTTTCTTATTGCGATAAGCGATCGCGAGATTGCATATCGCAATAACAAAGGATACATAACCATGACCCATTGATTTTCCTCGATGTGATAAAAGCCAAATAGCCGATGGATATCAGGAAAACAAATAATAAAAGGCCCCTCCCCTTTGCTCCGATGCGATATCACAATCGGCGAACGGGGAATGCGACGCGAACATAAAAACCCTCCTCATTCAAACTCCCGATGCGAGTCTAGCAATATCGCTATCGGCGATCGGGGATTCCATAAGACTCAAAGGAAATTACCCAAGCCTTCCTCCAATTGCCGATTGCGATGAGCCCAAAGCGCGATTTTCGAAGAGGATCAATATGATTTCGCCATATTATATATTAATTAGCATTGAAAGCCTTTTCTCTTCCCGATAGAGATTCGCTCGCGTTCAACCGCCAAAAAATCAAATCCACGCTTAAACCATTATTCAGAAAATAAAGGATATAACAAGAAATTAAATAATTGACAGGCTTTAACGGCCAATTAATGAGCAGTCATGCCTAAATCCTTTCATAGATTGCATCCGCAGGAGCCTTATGATAAATCGTCCATTTCCCATTGATTGACACAATTTCTTCATATTTGGTTTTAGCTATCTATTCTCTGCATTACGTCTATCTTTCTCTTGCGCAAAGTTTTTCCGGAGTAACGATGGGAAAGAAATCTAAGAAGTCTGGAATGCCTTCGGCTCCTATGGTAATAGGACAACATGCCACCAATCCAGGCCCAAGCAAGAAGGGATTAATCTCAGATACCACATGTCTCGGTCTTGGCAACACTACTTGGCAAAGTATTTACAACTTGGTAGAAGCCGAAGACCCTTAGCAAACATCGGTACAAGCTTCAGCAGGTTCAAGCCGGAAATCTGATGCCACTTTGAAAGATTTGGCTGATTCCTACCTGCATAGGATACCAGCTCGAGAACAAATTCTTCCATATACGGTCAGTCAAGCGAGCCTGAGCAGCAGCTTACTAATGAACCTCCTGCTACATCTGCAATCTATGAAGAAATTCAGAGAAGAGAGCAGGAGGAACTCCGAAGAATAGAACAAGAAGAGGCACAGAGAAAAGAACAAGAGGAGGCAGAAAAGAAGCAACAAGAGAAAATAAGGGAAGAAGAACAAAAAAGGTAGCAGGAGCAGAGCAGCAAAGAAATAAATGTGGATACTTAAGTGGATCCAAGATTGCTTGAAGAATAGAAACAATTCAATACAATTATAGGCAATCTTGAGACCTCAACGGACGTCGAAACATCCAAAGCTTCCGATAAAAAAGATATAGCATCACATGAGGTTCCAAACAAAGGAACCAGCGGTCCACCCTCAAGTACAGTAGTAGAAATAATTCCAAAGAACCCCTCCGATCAAATTGTTTTGCAAGTAGAGGACATTCCTCCACTAGATGTTTTCTATAGCTCGAAACACAGGGCTGTGATAAAATGACAGCAGAAGAGAAGAAGGATTGATCAACCTTCTCTGTTCCCTGAACAAACAATAACAGCAAATGTGGTATGGAGAGAAGTATTTGTCGGTGCCTATTCGGCAGCCACCATGGATAAGACATCAGAGGTAAGCAATTTGTTGAAGGAAAAGGATCAAGCAATCGCTTCATTACAAGCACAGCTATCGGAAGAGCAGCAGAAGTCAGAACAGCTACAACAACAACTGTCCTCACAGCAACAATTAAACAACCAGCTAATAAAACAGTTGCATGAAGAGAAGTAGAGGATTGATTCAGGAGAAATTCAAAAACAGAAAGAACTATCCGAGGCATTATCAAAGTTGAAGGTGATAAACGAACAGATGGCAAAGACAAAAGATGAGAAAATTTCTCAATTATCAGCTCAGGTAGAAAGGTTCAAGAGTCTTCCCCAGCCTGCTGAGTTTAGAGCAGAGGCAATGCAAATTAACAAGGCATTAATAATGCAAATAAGATTGTTATGTCATGAAATCGCCCAAGTTGAACCTTTATGCGACATAACATCATCCATAATAGATAAATGAGTGGATGCCAGGCAGGATTTAGAGAAAGCCGAAGACACTTTGACAGATTTTCTTACATGGCAGGACTCCAATGAGGGAAAGGCAACAAACTTGCCCAAAATCTTAGAATCCCATAAGGAAATCCTATTCACAGAATGGCAGTCCCAATTAATGAAAGTAGAGAGAGTTGTTTCCCGATGCAAGTTATCTACGAGAAATTTAATTGACTTGATCAATAACACTCTCTATTTATCTAACATGATTTCTCAATGTACACCAGGTAAACTATTATCGGCCAAGACATTGGAGCAGTCATGTAACCAAGATCTTGAAAAGAATGGGAGATTGATCTCAGGGATTAAAAGTTTAACTTGGGACACCTATTGGTTGTTTCTAGTTAAACCGTCCAGTCGGAGAGCCGCCCTCAAATTCCTGACGGATGCAATCGGGTGTATCATTCCCGAGATACATGATGCCACCTATGTTGCTCAAATCAATTCTCGACTCAGCCGCCCTCAAGAAGTGGAGCCAATGCTGGCAATATGCCAACTCAGGACAAAGGGAAAACAGCCAGAAGAATGAATCATCGCTGCCGTTTTCTAGATCACTGTGGGGGAGATATTTTAAGATCGAATTATACCAATTTAGTAGCATTTTAATTTTGTAGTTTGTTAGCTTATTTTAGCATTTATAGACCCTTTCATGCATTTAGAAAGGGTCGTAAGTTTTTGTATATGGCTTAAGCTTGAAGTTGCACTACTGTACTTCAAGCATATTCTTTTATGAAGACTGGACCAAATCTTTCCAAATTTTGACAATGAAGCTTTGATATGAATGTGCACTATTGCCTTTATGCTAAAGTATTTCTGAATCGGAAGAAGGAATTCAAATTGCGATTGGCGTAGGGAATAATTCGCAGCTCATATGGTACTATTATCTATGTCTGAATTTATTCCTTTTATGTGAATTGTTGTTTGCTCATTTATGCTATTATTGAATATGTGAATGTGTTTCAACAGTAAACTTTATGCTTTCCACTATTGGATGTTTACAGTTTGCTATTCTTTCAATCATGCATGTGTCAGTAATATAAAAGAGAAGTGTAATATCGCTTTATCAATTACTTCGTTCAACTATTTGAACGAAGCAATTATCATTTAAATGAATGTCTTTGTTTATTGCATAGTGTCATCTATATGCCTATCAGCAAACATAGATCATTAAACGTTACACTTAAAGAATAGAAGCTTCTCGGGATAAAATAGTCATTTATGTTTTTGTTCATAGAATAAATCCTCCATTTATTATCACTTATTTGAAAACCAATCATTCATTTACCCCCTTTTATTCACTATTGGGAAACTGGTCCCATTATATCCAGTCGGAGCCACCATCCCAAACAGAAAAGGAGTTGTATTAAGGTCCGGACCAGGTGGTTATCCGCCGATGTTGATGTAACGATTTTCGGGGCATCAACATTTCTGGCGCTAGAAGGAGGGCCATCCACTATGAATGGCGAGTAATTCAAAACCTACAGACCATTCACAGAGTAAATCACCCTCCACCTCTCCTCGGACCTCTCGTTTTCACTCTGAAATACCAATATCCAGACGAGAAGAGGAAGGATCAACTACTACTGCTCAACCTCATTATACTTCAGAACGTTTAAGCCCAGAGTCCCCTGAAGTTCAGTTTATCATCCAGAAACTTCAAGGCTTCTCTATTTCACCTCCTAGATCTGAAGTATCACAAGGCAGTCAGACTTCGAAATTCCGCCTACCTCATCATCTTACTAGACTTCAAAGTGAAAAACTCGGTATTGAACCACCTGAGTTGCCTTTACCCCAAAGGAAAAGGATTAAAAGGAACACTGAAGGTTCTGGTAGTGAAACCTTTTCTCCATCATCATCCATCTCATCATCACCAGTGCGAAGTCAAACACCCACTTCACCATTACATATTATTGTTCACCAAGGGACTTCACCTTCAACATCACAATCTTTTCAGTCTTCATTTCCACCTCCTCCCAAACACCTGGAACACCACAGGCCATCGTTGTTACTCCCAAAATGGCTCAGACACCATGGAGAAGTCCTGGTGCAGTCACTATGCCCGCGCCTTTACATCCGTTACCCGATTATCCTGAGAAATGGTTACCAAATTTTAATCTAGACGCTGGAACATTAGCTGAGGAACACATAAATAATTTCATGTTGTCAGTTAATCTGAAAGGAGTAACAAAAGAAGATGTTGTAGTTAGATTGTTCCCCTACACATTACAAGGATCAGCAGGGTCTTGGTATTTTTCCTTGCCCTCTGGACCCATCACCGGTTGGAATATCTTTCAGGAGCAATTTCTTACCAAATACGATGATGATAGATCCTTGGCTACACTCATCAATGACCTTTCCAATCTAAGGATCGAATCAAGAGAACCAATTAAGGAGTTTAACTCTCGATTTAACAAACTCTTGAACAAAATCCCTACTGATGATAAGCCAATTGAACAAATTAGAAGCGAGTGGTACATTACAGCCTTACCCTCAAATATAGCCATTTTTGTAGATAGGGCTAAAAAACCTACATTGGCTGAAAACATGAAAGAAGCCCTCGCTGTTGAAAAACGTGTAATCACTTTGGAAAAGAAAGCTGCTCTCGAGGAAAGAAAATCCAAAAAAGTGTCCTTCAAGGATGATTCAAAGAAGAAAATCACCAAAGATCCATACGATATGGAGGGCCTTCAAAAAGTCCTCAAAACCATGTCAAATGAAATGATTGAAATTAAGAAGCAAGTAGAAGAGACCTCAACAAAGAAACCTTACAGGAATTTTAAGAAGCCTGAGTCCAAGCCTCCAAATGTTATATCCTATGCAGATTCAAATCCTGAGGAGAAGAAGAAGAAGAAACAATTACACCGTCCGATGAATTAGAAGAAGAGGAAGTCGTTGAATGCCATGGAATGTGGGACTTTATACTGCCTAACTCCGATACTGAAGTTGAACAAGAAGCCTTTCTCATGACTACCAGGAGAAAAAGTACTCCTGAACCTGTCCAGGCCACTTCAAAGAAAAGGAGTGCAGGTACCAATACTACAAAGGAAAAGGTACCCACAAGAAAGCCAGCTGCAACAGTATCTCAAAATCAACCATCATCCTCCAATATACCTACATCATCTAAGACGTTGGTAGTATCGGATTCAATGGACTATAATATTGTTGATGATATGAAAAAGGCTAAGGAAAACATCACCATGTTTGAACTCAGTAAATTAAAACATCAACAAAAATTGCTTTTCAAAGAACTTAATGCAGTTCCTTCTTCACCTCTTACCAGTACTAAAGCCGCAAGTGATTCAGGACAACCACCTTCTGGTAGAGTTGAGGCAACTGATACAATTCTAATTGGAGATAGATCAAATTCCCATACCCCTCCTTTCCTCTTAACGTACGAAATCTAAAATCGAAATCTACATAACTGCTTGATTGACTCTGGGGCATCATCCAATATAATGCCAGCTTCAGTTTGTTCTAAACTGAACATAGAACCTCAGAAGTCCTCAATTCACATTGTGCAGTTAGATAGAACTAAAGTCCAGGTTTTAGGGGAAATAAAATCTGTTACAATCAGGTTATCGGCTGATCCACGAGTGGTTCAGAGAATTGATATCTTAATCGCCGATATACCTGAGTTCTATGGTTTAATCCTGAGTAGAGATTGGTCTGAAAAACTCCAAGGGTATATTTCTACTGATTGGTCTCATATGTGGCTGCCCTACAAAGGAAAGCCAAACCAAATAAAAATCAATCGGGAGAAACACATGACACATACTGTTACAGAGTTCGAACAAGAGAATCAACCAGTTGCATTTAACAACAACACTTTGGGAAACTATTCTTCTGAATCATTCTTTGGCAATTATATTGCCCAGCCATCTCCTTTCTTGGTAAACAATTTCACATCACAAATCGAAACATTTTCACAAACTGATAGATCTAGATGTGTTAATGTTACTGAGAATTTTGTAAATAAAAATGTTGATAATTCTTTATTTTGGTCTTTATATTTTGACGGTTCAAAATCTAGTGAAGGATCAGGAGTAGGGTGTATTTTAGTCAGCCCTGAGGGAGAAAAAACAATGCTTTCTTGTAGATTAGAATTTGAATGGACGAATAATACAGCTGAGTATGAAGCCTTGATCCAAGGATTATACAAAGCTATCGGCTTGAAAGTTCAATATTTAAAAGTGTTCAGCGATTCAGAGATTGTGATAAAACAAGTTCGAAACACAATCCATTGTCTCTCTAATCACCTCAAACACTACCAGTCTTTAGTTCAGGAACTTTTATCTCATTTCTTAGCATTCAATATTTCACCTATTCCCAGATCCCAGAATGCAGCAGCTGACCTGTTGGCTAATGTTGCTTCTAAACTCCTGCCTTCTGAAGATTTTTGTCTAGATAGATTTTCGGTAGAGTTGATCTTTAGGCCATCAGTCCCCGACAATATCACCAATTGGAGAGTATTCAACCACGATGAAGACATCCAACATTTCTTAACTTCTGACAAATCCTACAATTATCAGATCATTGATGAAAATGATCATGATCTTCAGATAAAAGAAAAGCATGAGGAAAATTCCATACCAAAACCTGTGGTTAAACTTGAAGATCTCTACGACATTAAAGACAGGTTCAAACATGTAACCAATTCAAAAATCCAAAGTTCTACCTTAAGGTTTGAATTGATAAATCTTGGTACCGAGCAGAATCCTCAAAATATCAATTTAGGATTAGGGCTTTCCGAATAGGAAAGGACAACATTTGTTAGATTATTAAGAAAAAATAAACATGTCTTCGCTTGGAATTATGATGATTTAAAAACATATGATACATCTATCATACATCATACCATTCCAATGCTACTCGAACAAAAACTAGTTCAACAAAAATTGAGGAAAATACATCCAAACTTAGAGAGTCAGATAAAATCAAAACTCAATAAACTCTTAAAAGCAAAGATTATTTTTCCAGTTCAGCACTCAAACTGGTCTCCAACATGGTACCTGTCAGGAAGAAAAATGGTGACATTAGGATATTGATTTCATAAATCCGAATAAGGCCAGTCAAAAGGATAACTTCCCATTACCTACTATGGAGCAAATACTCCATTCAATAGCAGGTTCTGAACTAATGTCCTTTCTAGACGGTTTTTCAGGATACAACCAAGTTCTGGTTCATCCTAATGACAGACTCAAAACTAATTTCAGAACAAAATGGGGAACCTACGCCTATCAGAAAATGCCTTTTGGACTTATTAACGCAGGAGCTACATTCCAAAGAGCAATGGATATATCCTTCAAAGGATTGATCAACAAGACAGTAGTCGTCTACTTAGATGATATTACTGTATTTTCTAAAAAGAGATCTAACCATTTACATGATTTGAATCAAATCTTTGAACACTGCAGAAGGTATGGTATTTCACTTAATCCTAAAAAATCCTTCTTTGCTCTAGATCAAGGAAAGCTCTTAGGATTTATTGTTTCCAAAGATGGTATTTATATTGACCCCGACAGGATTAAAGAAAATTCTGAAATCCCATTTCTTCATAACAAAAAATCAATGCAATCATTTTAGGTAAGATCAACTTTGTCAAAATATTTGTTCCCGATTTTTCGCATATCATTTTACCATTACAAACCATGATTAAGAAAAATTCAGTGTTTAGATGGGGGGCTGTGGAAAAAGAAGCATTTGATTTAATCAAGCAATCAATAATCAATGCCCCCGCTTTAAACACTCCTAATTTTTCTAATTATTTCACATTGTACACTATCGCGTCCGATTTATCTTATGCAACGGTACTCACTCAAATCAACGATCACAACTTGGAAGCACCGATTTCATTCTTCAGTTCAAATTTTCAAGGTGCAAAACTAAATTACTCTAAAGTTGAAAAACAAGCCTTTGCTATGTATAAAGCCATCAAGCACTACAGGCCCCTTCTTCCAAAAACCCATACAAAAGTAATAGTTCCTTTTTCTTCAGTAAGGCAATTACTGATCCAAAGAGAACTTGGTGAAAAAAGGGCAAATTGGGTTACAACACTTCAAGAAAATGACTTGGAAATTAAGCCAGCAAAGATTGTTAGAGGCCAAGGTTTTTGCAGGTTATTAGCAGGAGCATCCAACATTTTGGAATCAGGTGATACAGATCATATTGAAGAAATCAACCAGATAAGTGTTACCGATTCTGAATCTCAATATGTAGATTTAATCTTTTATTTGAAAAATGGACATGCACCTCCTAATCTCTCTTACAAAAAAAAAACGGTCTATTAGATTAAAGTCAAAAAACTTCATTATCATTGATGATGTTCTTTTTAGGAAACAAACTACGATTCAGTTTTATTAAGATGCCTGGAGAAACTTGAAGCACAAAAGGTCTTGCAGGAATTACACGATGGACTAGCTGGAGGAAATTTTGGAGCTGACACAACAACTCATAAAATCATCCATGCTGGATATTACTGGCCCACCTTATTCAGAGATACCCATGAGTATGTAAGGAAATGTTGAAGTTGTCAAGTCTCCAGTGGAAGACAAAGGAAACCAGCTTTTCCTTTGCAACCAGTTAATATCGATCAACCATTTAAACAATGGGGACTAGACATCATTGGAGAGATAACTCCACAATCCTCCAAACAACACAAGTATATCCTTACTGCTACTGATTACTTTACCAAGTGGGTTGAAGCAATTCCATTAAAGACAACAAACTCTGAAGGAATTATAGAATTCATAGACCAATTCATCATTACCAAGTTTGGTGTCCCTAATGCTCTTGTTTTTGATAATGCATCTTATTTTTCTGGAAATGCCATGTTTGAGTTTGCTATCAAAAGAGGATTTAAATTAAAATATTCTGCAAACTACTATCCCCAGGGTAATGGTCTAACAGAATCTACCAATAAAAGTCTACTCAAAATCATTAAGCGAATTATCGAACAAAATCAAAAAAACTGGCACAAATCTTTAGTATTCGCACTATGGGCTGATAGAATAATGCAGAAGGCCTCTATAGGTACTTCCTCATTCAACCTTGTCTACGGGAAAGAAGCAGTACTACCAACCAATTTAGCACTTCCTTCTCTAGCCCTAGTTTAGTTTATTGAAGAAAGACCCTCTTCTTCTATCCAACTCAGACATGATCAGATTTTAAAATTAGAAGAAGAAAGAGAAAAGGCCAAAATTACCCATGATAGACATCAGCAGATAATCAAGTTATCATTTGATTCAGCTTCGTCTAGTTCTAAACAGTTGCAGGTTGGTGATCTTGTTCTAAAATGGGACAAAGCACATGAGGATTAAGGGTAAACACACCAAATTCCAAAAGATGTGGCTTGGACCATTTCAGATCAGCAAGAAGGTAGGCCATTCGACATTCATATTACAAGATCTATTAGGAAAGAGGGACACTCTTCCTATTAATGGCCTCATCTTAAAGAAATTCTTCAATTGAGGAGGTAACCCCTTCTCTTTTAAAATTTAGTAGGATTAGCAATATTTAGGATCATTAGGAAATAAGGTTGTAAAATAGCCTCTATTGGCCTTTGCTGTATTGAAATGTTGCTCAGAAGAAGTATTTTTAATATTTACTTTTGTAAAATAGACATCTTAAACAAGAGGAACAATTTCTAGGAAATTAGGTATATTAACATTCTGAAATCCCCATTCTGGTTTTGTGAAAATCCTCTCAAGATTTAGAACTACTATAAATCATTTTAATGTTTTCAAACTGGCCAAAAAAAGGGTTATCAATATCAAAACAGAGATTGATTCAATCTTAGCATCCTCAACTCTTACCGTGTCATCCATCTTCTCTTAAGGAGAAAATTGTTCATCCCATTCATCCAAGTTTATGATTACTCAGAGTGTAATTCTAAAATATCTGATATAAAGATAAGGGGTCTTATTACAAGCCTGCTTACCATGATCATTGGGAAATAGTCTAACCAACATTACCAACACTACATACCAAAACAGGGTAATGGCTTATAAGCATAAGACAAGGGGTCTCATCACGAGCTAGCTTGTTCGATTATATTACAACCAGTGAATGACATTGTCAAATTAGCTGGCAACCAAACCAGGACAATGGCTTTTTATCTTACAAAAAATAGAAAAGAAATACAAAATATGAAAACATGTTTTGAATTCATTCTTTTAATCATACTCTGAGATAGAAGGGATCGTGAACAATCAAATGGTTAAAAGGTATCCATGTCAAAACTATGAACGTTTGCTGGCAGCACAGGCTCTACCTGTGACAAAGGAGTCAACTAAAATGGCTAAGTTGGAAAGGTGTTTTGTTTTATCATTATCAACCAATAAAGGCCAATTTAAAACTTAGAATGTATTTAGTTTTAACAAGAGAAAGGATTAGCAAAAACATGTCTTTATTATGTTTAGAATATGTGTATACTTAGTTATATTAGAACTTTCCTTTTGATAAGGTATCTATGTAAAGAAAGTTCAAAAATTTCAATAATTTTTTCAGACATAACTGTTTCTTCCAGTGAATCGCCAATTGTTGTGCTATAAAACAACCCCCCATTTCAAAAAATATTACTTTAGAAAATTATAATTTGAAATGGGTCCCTTTTATATTAAATTGGTATTAATCCATCACTCTTCTAAAGGTTCCGAAATAATCAAAACATTTTAAAACCCTTTGAAATAATCGGTCTTTAAAATAAAATGAATAATTCTTTAATATTGATATAAAGCGATCGCGAGATCGCATATCACAATAACAAAGGATACATAACCATGACCCATTGATTTTCCTCGATGCGATAAAAGCCAAATAGCCGATGGATATCGGGAAAACAAATAATAAAAGGCCCCTCCCCTTTGCTCCAATGTGATATCGCAATCGGCGATCGGGGAATGCGACGCGAACATAACAAACCCTCCTCATTCAAACTCCTGATGCGAGTCTAGCGATATCGCTATCGGCGATCGGGGATTCCATAAGACTCAAAGAAAATTACCCAAGCCTTCCTTCGATTGCCGATTGCGATGAGCCCAAAGTGCGATTTTCGAAAAGGATCAATATGATTTTGCCATATTATATATTAATTAGCATTGAAAGCCTTTTCTCTTCTCGATAGAGATTCGCTCGCGTTTAACCGCCAAAAAATCAAATCCACGCTTAAACCATTATTCGGAAAATAAAGGATATAACAAGAAATTAAATGACTGACAGGTTTTAATGGCCAATTAATGAGCAGTCATGCCTAAATCCTTTCAGAGATTGCATCCATGGGAGCATTATGATAAATCGTCCATTTCCCATTGATTGACACAATTTCTTCATATTTGGTTTTAGTTATCTATTCTCTGCATTACGTCTATCTTTCTCTTGCGCAAAGTTTTTCCACAGTAATGATGGGAAAGAAATCTAAGAAGTCTGGAACGCCTTCAGCTCCTATGGTAATAGGACAGCATGCCACCGATCCAGGCCCAAGCAAGAAGGGATTAATCTCAGATACCACATGTCTCAGTCTTGGCAACACTACTTGGCAAAGTATTTACAACTTGGTAGAAGCCGAAGACCCTCAGCAAGCATCGGTACAAGCTTCAGCAGGTTCAAGCCGGAAATCTGATGCCACTTTGAAAGATTTGGCTGATTCCTACCTGCATAGGATAGTAGCTCGAGAAAAAATTCTTCCGTATATTGATGTGGTGAGATGGGCAATTGAGGCAATTCCAATTATGGACAGAACATTCTGCACTGTCGATGGAAGAATATTTGGTTCATTTCAACCCAACAATTTCAGACAAATGTGCCACTTGGCCGAGCCAGAGAAGAAATACAATAAAGCATTTCTGGAAAAGTTTCGAGATGAGAATGAGACCGAGTCAGCGCCCATATGAAAATGGAGACAGAACCCGACGAAACACAAACATGAGTCTTCGGGTAAGTACTCCTTCGACTCCTTATGCTCTCCTTATTGTTATGCTCGAGTCATGATGTGTCGATTATGGGGATTGCATGATTCTTCCAAGTTTTCTATAGAAATGGTTCCTTTAATGGAAGCGGCATGTAATAGTGAGATAATGGATTGGGGGACTATATTATCGGATAAATTGGCTATGGCTATTCTTGAGTTCATAAACAAATCCCTTGTTACTGATAGGTTCATCCCTCCATTTTATTTTAGTGCCTATATTCTGGATACCCTCTGTTTCAATTCTGAGTTTCCTGTATTAGGGTGGAGATGGACTCCCCAGGACCCTATGCCTATTCATGTCTACCACCAAAAATTATGGAAAGCTCATTATAAACACCATTTATACCAAGTCTGCAATGGATTTATGCTACCTCTTTACTATGCAATTTTTGATAAACCTGCCCCTAAGATCTCCTCTCAGGCTGAGGTTGACTTGATAGCCCTAGGAACCTGGTTCGGAGAAGAAAAATTCACCTATGTAATAATTTTTAGCAGTCAAGCCAGACCTCATGTCCTCCCCTTGTACATACCAGACAAGCTATTAGCTCGCGAAATAGCATATCAGCTTACAACTGCGTCAGCCACGAAAACTCTCAAGAATTCAAAGAAGCAAGTTTGGCCTCCTTTTCCTCTTAGGTGTGGCGTCTATACTCTGCATGATTATAAACATGCAGAGAAAGAGGTAGAGAAAATAAACGTCCTAACTCTCGCCACTCTGCCTAATAGATGTTTTGACCCGAAGAAAGTCATCTACAATGCCCTGGATCAAGCCAAGCTCACTAAATTCGAGCACAAGGAAGATGAGTTTGATGACCTGTTCTCCTTCGCCGAGTCAATCTTCCAGGTACAACAGCTAGCCAGGATGAGATATCGCGACGACGGGTTGGTAGAATTTAACAAACTTAGAGAACAGAGGTTGCAAACTCTGCCTCTAGATTTATTAGCTACTACCCCGACGATTCAGTCAAGCGAGCCTGAGTAGCAGCTTACTAATGAACCTCCTGCTACATCCGCAATCTATGAAGAAGTTCAGAGAAGAGAGCAGGAGGAACTCTGAAGAATAGAACAAGAAGAGGCACAGAGAAAAGAACAAGAGGAGGCATAAAAGAAGCAACAAGAGAAAATAAGGGAAGAAGAACAAAAAAGGCAGCAGGAGTAGAGCAGCAAAGAAATAAATGTGGATACTTAAGTGGATCGAAGATTGCTTGAAGAATGGCAACAATTCAATACAATTATAGGAAATCTTGAGACCTCAACGGACGCCAAAACATCCAAAGCTGCCGATACACAAGATACAACATCACAGGAGGTTCCAAACAAAGGAACCAGTGGTCCACCCTCAAGTACAGTAGTAGAAATAATTCCAAAGAACCCCTCCGATCAAATTGTTTTGCAAGTAGAGGACATTCCTCCACTAGATGTTTTTTATAGCCCGAAACACAGGGCTGTGATAAAACGACAGCGGAAGAGAAGAAGGATTGATCAACCTTCTCTGTTCCCTGAACAAACAATAACAGCAAATGTGGTATGGAGAGAAGAATTTGACCCCTCCGATGACCTAACCGAGTTATCTCAGTATGTCGGTGCCTATTCAGCAGCCACCATGGATAAGGCATCAGAGGTAAGAAATTTGTTGAAGGAAAAGGATCAAGCGATCGCTTCATTACAAGCACAGCTATCGGAAGAGCAGCAGAAGTCAGAATAGCTACAACAGCAACTGTCCTCACAGCAACAATTAAACAACTAGCTAATAAAATAGTTGCATGAAGAGAAGTAGAGGATTGATTCAGGAGAAATTCAGAAACAGAAAGAACTATCCGAGGCATTATCAAAGTTGAAGGCGATGAATGAACAGATGGCAAAGACAAAATATGAGCAAATTGCTCAATTATCAGCTCAAGTAGAAAGGTTCAAGAGTCTTCCCCAGCCTACTGAGTTCAGAGCAGAGGCAATGCAAATTAACATGGCATTAATATCGCAAATAAGATTGTTATGTCATGAAATCACCCAAGTTGAACATTTATGCGACATAACATCATCCATAATAGATAAGTCAGTGGATGCCAGGCAGGATTTAGAGCAAGCCAAAGACACTTTGACAGATTTTCTTACATGGCAGGACTCCAATGAGGGAAAGGCAGCAAACTTGCCCAAAATCTTAGAATCCCATAAGGAAATCCTATTCACAGAATGGCAGTCCCAATTAATGAAAGTAGAGAGAGCTGTTTCTCGATTCAAGTTATCTACGAGCAATTTAATTGACTTGATCAGTAACACTCTCTATTTATCTAACATGATTTCTCAATGTACACCAGGTAAACTATTATTGGCCAAGACATTGGAGCAGTCATGTAACCAAGAGCTTGAAAAGAATGGGGGATTGATCTCAGGGATTAAAAGTTTAACTTGGGACACCTATTGGTTGTTCCTATTTAAACCATACAGTCAGAGAGCTGCTCTCAAATTCCTAACAGATGCAATCAGGTGTATCATTCCCAAGATACATGATGCCACCTATGCTGCTCAAATCAATTCTCGACTCAGCCGCCCTCAAGAAGTGGAGCCAATGCTGGAAATATGCCAACTCAGGACAAAGGGCAAATAGCCAGAAGAATGAATCATCGTTGTCAATTTCCAGATCACTGTGGGGGAGATATTTTAAGATCGAATTATACTAATTTAGTAGCATTTTAATTTTGTAGTTTGTTAGCTTAGTTTAGTGTTTATAGACTCTTTCATGCATTTAGAAAGGGTCGTCAGTTTTTGTATATGACTTAAGCCTGAAGTTGCACTATTGTACTTCAGGCATATTCTTTTATGAAGACTGGACCAATCTTTCCATATTTTGACAATGAAGCTTTGATATGACTGTGCACTATTGCCTTTATTTTAAAGTATTTCTAAGTTGGAAGAAGGAATTAAAATTGCGATTGGCGTAGGGAATAATTCGCAACTCATATGGTACTATTATCTATGTCTGAATTTATTCCTTTTATGTGAATTGTTGTTTGGTCATTTATGTTATTATTGAATATGTGAATGTGTTTCAACAGTAAACTTTATGTTTTCCACTATTGGATGTTTACAGTTTGCTATTCTTTCAATCATGTACGTATTGGTAATATAAAAGAGAAGTGTAATATTGTTTTATCAATTACTTCATTCAACTATTTGAACGAAGCAATTATCATTTAAATGAATGTCTTTGTTTATTGCATAGTGTCATATATATGCCTATCAGCAAACATAGATCATTAAACGTTACACTAAAAGAATAGAAGCTTCTCGGGATAAAATAGTCATTTATGTTTTCGTTCATAGAATAAATCCTCCATTTATTATCGCTTATTTGAAAACCAATAATTCATTCACCCCCTTTTATTCACTATTGGGAAACTGGTCCCATTATATCGAGTCAGAGCCACCATCCCAAATGGAAAAGGAGCTGTATTAAGGTCCGAACTGGGTGGTTATCCCCCAATGTTGATGTAACAATTTCTGGGGCATCAACAGGACCTCTAGATTACAATCTACTCTTTGGGCATGACTACATTTATAGCATGGGAGCCATTGTTTCCTCACTCTTTTGAGTTATGTGTTTTCTGCATGAAGGCAAAGTGGTCCAACTCATAGACCAACTTTCATTTCCCGGTTCAGACATATCTACTAGTCAAATACCATCTCTAACTTTTCTTTTTATGCAAGGAATATCTCATCAATCTCTAGTCAATCCACCTGTTGAACGCAAGTGATTCGGGGAATGTGACTAAACCTAGGGGGCATGCACCCTGGTCTGCTTTGGCAGGAAAACTTTAGGTATAGGGTAGGTTTCTAGAGAGGATATATGACTACTCTGACACACCCGTCCATTTAGAAAAATGGGATTAGACTAGAATAAGATTCCCTCGTCAAAGTTATGTGAGTGATGCATCCCACCATTCAACTTTGTCTATTTCGATGGACAGAGCCAAGGAAGTGTTTTGTTTGCAAATGTGGATGGAGCAATCTTGCAAATGCAAGAACTTTCATATGGTAACCTGGAAACTCTACTTTTCTGTATACCTGGGGGCATGCAAACCTTTTGCATGCAAGTGAAAAGTGACCTTTTATTTTCATAGTTTGTAGGCTTATTTTATTAGTTTGTAGGCTCTCAACCCTTTAACCTCGTAGGTGGGCCGTTCCTAGCTTGCATAATAAAGGCCCTAGAGCAAAGTTGCGAATGGGGCAAGCTCCCTAAAAAATGAACCTACTGATGAGACATCCTTATTATATGATTGGCATGAGAATTTTTACGTGAAGTTCAAGCTCGTTAAAAAATAAACCTAGTAATGAGCATATGTTCCACTAGAGTTTAAGCTCATTAAAAAATGAACCCACCTTCGGTAAATAACCATTGCGATCACATAATTATTAACTTTTAAACCTTGGTCATGTTCTCACCATCACCTCCACTCTTTTTTAGCCGATCATATGCCTCCATTTGATTGTTTACCCCTTTTGAGGAACAACTGCGATGAGTGATCCTATTAGCCACCTTCTTTCCACTATTGTGATTGAAAAGTTCCAAACCTTACCTGGAACCAGTTGCTATCCGAAAACATCATTCGTTCCTCTAAAAATGAGTCTCCTTTAAGCTATTTTCATTTGAATCATAAAACATGAAAATATTGCCGAGCAATTGGCCTCTCCAGCTCATTAAAGTGATTGGAAGTGTCATCCCTCCTCTAGATTTTAATCTTTTTGGACCTGAGGGATCATTACACAAAAAAGATCGATCGTTTCTCTTGTTCAGCTCGTTAAAACTATCAAAAAGTCATCCCTTTCGTATTATTTTATACTTTTTCAGACTTAAGGGATTAAATTATGAAAAAGGATTACTGGAGTTTTCTTTCCGTCTCTTTTTAGACTCTCTAAAATTAAAAAGGACCAAGTTTTCTTTGTCGTTAAACTCGTTAAAACAATAGCGATGAACTTGTCCATGCAAACAAGAGCGAGTTTCACTGTTGCTAGGCTCGTTAAAACATAGCGACGGGTTTGCCCGTCGGGTAAATTATAGAATAACCATATGTTATCCTCCTCAAGCTTGACAAAAATAAAGAGGTATTGACCAGAAATGACTAGGGAAAAATTGGGAAGAAAATTTGAAGAAACTTTATTGGTAGCAGGTCACGCTTGAACATGACACTTTCACTCCATCACCATGATTGAGTCGGGTTGAGTTATTCCGTTCACCGGTCATATCACCATTGGTCCTTCGTACCATCCATTTTTTGGGTTAATTCTACCAATCCATTTTAGTGTCGCTGATATGTTCAAGAGAAGTCGCTCAGAGAATTCACCAACTCAGCTTATGTCTCATCCACTGCAATACCTTCACGCTTCATTCTTTCATGATCGCCACCTTGAACCTTGTATCATAAAATCATTTTCACCTCCACAAAATAATTTGCTCTGTTTCGTATCGTAGATGTGGGATTCATTATGGCCCTCCTACGATGGGTCACTTTTTGTTGACATCATCTCATTATCCAAGAAGTCGACTTCGGAACAACCCTTTCAGTACTTTGAAGCTTGCATGCCTCAATGGCAAGTTTCTCACTTCTAACGACAGATTTATGTAAATGGCCTTCAACCGAAAGATTTTGCGTGGTGTTCGACATCGACTCATGTATTCACACTACGTGAATTATACTGTGATACCTTGAGGGTCATTATCATTATCAATGATTCATCTCGTGCCTATTAGCAGCTTACATCATTGGCTGGTAATTAGGCAATGTATTTCCATGTTCGACACTAGAACATCTTTTCACATGGATCGACTTGTACTTCGGGCAAAGATTGAACGAGTTTGAAGACCTTGGATCTAGTTCCATCCATCTGGGCTGCGATATATTCAGGAAAATAAAGACATCAAATGTACATCATAACTGCACAGATAATCATCCAAGCCAAGGGATGATGGCTCTATTAGAATCATCAGTCTACCATATAGACGGTTTTCTATCCTATGTACATGAAAATGAATTTATAAAGCTGAGCATGGGAATGCCCGTCTCACCTTTCAATTCGAAAAACCTCATATCCTCATGATAAAGCATTTCACCCGACGTCAAAAGATTTATGACCTCATGCTTTAGGGGCCAACTGTTATAGACATATTTGGGCACTGCAACCCCAATCACATATGTCCATAAACCAAGGGCTTCTATTTCCCTAAAAGTGTTTTTTCATACCCTAAAGGAGCAAGGTCAATTGATTACATCATCTCCTAGAAGTTCTCCAAGACAAACTACTCAGAACTAGTCAAAACTGGACCATACAAACTACTCAGTGCTAATGGTGCGATGCATCTCACCTGCCACATGCAAAAAGTGTGATGCATACTGGAAAGCCCTTCTGCAGGGTGCGATGAGCGAGCGCAGACAAATGGCAGAGGCAGTTGACTAGGTGGAAACCTAGAGAATATTCTAGAAACTACCCATTTGACCCTTGCCTCTCTGAATTCGCCCAGGGATGAGTAAGAATTCATGAATCTCCAAGTGGAACCAAGAACTATTAGAGAGAGAACACTAATCAAAATCCCTGAAGCTAACTCACCCACCTGCAAACATTTATATATGGATCCATCATCCTAGAGATCGAGAGGCTGGGAATTCTGTATTTTGTAAGGAAGTGCTGTTGGTTTCTCTGTGCAACATTGTATTGTTGGGTGATCTAAGCTTTTCATGAGGTGAAGAGGACTTTCATGCTGAGAGGATGGTGCTGGGTTACACCAATGGGTTGTAATCCTCTCTTCTACTACTTCTATCAATAAAGCTATTTGAGTTTTCCTCCATATTCTTGTATATCTTTGAATCTTTTATTGATATATGCATTTTTATGGTTAATATACATCTGATCCTATATTGTTTATGGTTATAGATCTCTATGCTTTGATGGTATTATGCTACGTTGACTCTACAGGTGTTCTTTGAAGTGGGACAAGTAAGGAAGGAGTGGCAAAGTTCTGTCAAAGGAGGGAGGAAACAATTAAGGAGCCAAGCGAAAGACTGAGGTTGGTACTCTCTGCTTTTCTCTCATCTATCTCTCATAAAGGAAAAGACAAGTAACTTTAGTTTGTTTGTTTCTAAGATAGCTACCTGTCTCAGTGGGACTAGTAGCTCTAAATGGACACTTGTTTTCCTGATAACAAGGTTAACTGCTTTCCCTTTTTCCTCCATCGTTAATCTAGTGCACAGTGGGTTTCACGGGGACACACGCACTAGAATCATTGGCTATTTATCTTTCTTTAGCCTTGGCATGCACAGTGATTTAGGGATTTCCGCCAAAATCTCAGTGCCTTCAGGGGCATCCACGATAGTCATATCTGCATTTTCCTTAACTTCTTTAGATGTTGCCATCTTCCTCATCCAAAAATCTCTCAATCAATCAATCAGGGGCTCAATTAAAGCTTTGCATAGGGAAAACAGGTCTCGTCTCAGAATACGTGGGGCATATAACAACTCAATTCGCAAATGGCCAAGTGTTGTTCCCTGGGCAGCCCTTTATAATTTATAGAGTCTTTTGAATTTGAATTTGATTGTTCCCCCCAAATCAGGTCCATTAATGCTCCCTTGGCGACAGATTTTCCAAAATCTTGTCCATAAAGTGTGTCTTAAATGCCTGTTGCCCACTCCATTTGTTCTCAAGTCAAGCATCAAATCGTGATTAGTGACTCCAATGATCACTTTCCAGGTATCCCACGTGGCAATGTAGCCCCCCTTGTGTGATCACGAACCTTGTGACACTTTGCTCCTCTGCGCAGCTCCAACATCGCGCAAATCTCGTGTAGAGTAGTTTATAGTCCTGCACCTCCTTTTAATTGCCTGGAGTGCTAAGACTATACTTCCCAAGGCTAGTCAAGTGGTTGCGCCACCTATATAAGGTTCCAACTGGTCATCCATCACTTTTCCTGGAAAACATCCACCTTTTATTGTTACTAGTTGTGTCGCGCACTTTATCATCTGCAGTGTGCCACCATGGGTGATTCGTTTAGTAATATGTGGTCCAATCCAAGATATTAGGCTGATCAACTCTCGGCGGTAGTCTCCAAAATTTGTCAACATGATCGTGTGCACCCTATTTTATCACCCTAGTTTCCTTATCAAGAAAATCCTTCTTTATTTCGTCCTCAAGCTTCTTGACTTCTGCTTCCACCAGAGCGCTTTTCTCCCTTAATCGAATCCTTTCTTTCATAAGTTCTTGGAGCCTAATATCACCCTGTCAGATTTCTTCCTTAGGTCCCAAATGTTCTGCTTCGTTCAGCTGCGCGACCCCTTCTTCCAAGGCTCCGCGAGCCGTCATATCTACTGGCGCTACTATGTGCGGACTAGGCATTAATACCCTATGGGGATTACATTTTTCACTCCATACTCCAGCCTCAGAGACGTCTGCTCCATCAATTTCTTACATGTCATCCTATAAGACCACAAAACGACTGGTAGGCGTAGGTACCAATCAGTTCGCTCCGCATCATATACCTTGTTCAAAGCTTTTCACACTTCGCTAAAGTTTGTTGCATGGATAACCTTCTGCACACTTGTTCTTTGCACAGTCCATCGTTCCAACTGGAGGGGTCATTCGTGCAATTGCCTCGCTCGCACATGCTTACTGATCGTGTCTCCTAATGTGAATTGTGTGTGCATCTACGTAGGTTTTTTAAGATATGCTTGTATCCATATGGACAAGTACACACACGGATCATTTGTCTGGAAATCTTATCTATTAATCGCATCTGAGGCATCCCAAACCATATGCACATCATTCTTCTACATTCGTGTCAGTACTCAAAGCTTCCTTGGTGCGTGCCCCACCACCTCGCCGGCATAGCACATAGTACCCATTTCAAAGCCTCGAAACGTTATTTTTCTGGCACTTCTCTTTCGAATATGTTCAGGAAGGAATCTACCTCGCTTAACCCATCATACGTAGGCAGATCCCTTACCTATGTTGATATGCAGCACAACAATCTTGTCATCATGTTACAGTTTAGCGTGGTTATCTCGTCTAACTAGTTCTGCGATCGCTCTATCTCTTCGTTCGAAGCCAATGTATAGGAGCTTTTTAACTCCCATGAGATTTTTCCATACGTGGTGGAATTCACCTAGTCTTGCTCTCGTGCGGTTATCTTGTAGATGCAGTCCAAGTCATCATTAATTTCATAGTCGCACACTAGCTCTGTGTAGCATGATCCCTTTGCAGGGTCCAACGGTATGACTACGCACACGGAATTTTTCTCAAAAATCATCTTGTGCTTCTTTAGGTTTATCACCCTATTCATGCCAGTGGCCCAATCTATTCCTAATAGCAGAGGGTAGGGATTGCTATCATCAACAATCTCTATCACTTCAAAATCTTCCAGCGCACTTGCCCCTTCGATATCTATGGTGATTCCCTGCATTTTTCCCATCGGTAGGGTCTTTTCCTGGTTTTCCATTCATAGTTGGATAGGAGACCATTACAACGTAGGCCTCCCCATGTGCTCCCATGTCTGCTTTGGCAGAACATTCACATCCGATCCTAGGTCTAGAATCACTTGGTCCATTTCATATTCCCCAATCTACATGGTCAACCTCATTTCTCTTCCTGTCCTTGTTTCGTGCCTTCCAACCTTCCAGACTACATGTGGTTCTCCTGGCACAGTCCCAACGCATCTATTTATGAGTTCCTGCAGTCCCTTTACAACCTTTCTTTCGCTCATAAGCTTCATGCATGTTTCCAAGAATGGCGTAAGCATCGATGGGTCCATGTCTAGCTCCAGTCTATCTTTTCTTCCTGAAGTGGAGGCATCAGCGAAGCTCCTCCTGGCTTCCATGAAGGTTTCCTAGCGTGCTCCAAATCAAACTCTAGTTCTTTAGTTGGAGCCTTGCGAACCCAAGTACTATCTTCAGGCCACTTGCCTTTATCATCCCCTGTCATAATTCCACTTTGTAGCACAATGTTGACGTTAGGGTCTTCTTCGCATGACTCAGACCTCATCATTTGCAGGTTCTGAGTCGGGGGAGGTTGGAGCACTCCCTTATCGTGCAACCGTGCTATCAATGTGGGACAATCCTCCATCTCATGATCAAACAATGTACAATATAGATATGAAGAATGTGTTGGATTCATACAATCATTGGCATAATGTCCTAGCCCTCTGCAATTGTGACATATCAACTATCCACAACCTCTTCTAGTTCCTCCTCCACCTCGACCCCCTCCACACCCTTGAAATCTGGTTCACGCCATCCCTGCATTCTGGTTAAGGGGTTGCTTTTCGGCCTGAACTCTATAGGTGGGAGTCCTATCCATCATCAACTCATAGCTTCTACAGGTGCACTCATCATGTCCCACTGATCTGCAGAAATTACATAACAAATGTTGCAAATTCTGCGTGTACTTCTGCAACAAATGGCAATTGTCTGTAGCATGCTTTCCTCCTATTTGAGAAATTGCGCACCACAAAATAGGCTCTACGCTAGGTCCTTCTTATGCCTCTGGTCTTAACAACATTAACCCTCCTCCTGCGAGGTAATCCACGAACACTGGGCAGTGGTCCTTGTTATGACCCTAACCCTTAGATTTAAAACACCATACCTCGCCACGCACTTCCGGGTGAGCTATCCTGTCTTGTTTCAGACTTTGCATATCAAGGCATAAGTTTTTCAACTACGCGTGGATCTACTGATCCTAGGTTAGGATCCTGTATCGGGGTTTCATGTAGCCTCATCTCTATCTCCAAGGCCTTGGCTTGAGTTGTTAGCCTTTATTGTGACAACACATTCCTTAAATGCAGCGTTAGCGATGCTACAAACCATTCGCAGTGTTGTCCATCCGTAAAAGTGATGTTAGCTTCGCAAATCATGCACTTCAGCCTCTGATACAACTCCCAAGGAGTCTCGCCTGGTAGCATTGGGATCTCCTTGAACCCAATGATCGACTTTTCCTCTGACTTCGACCTGCTAAATTCTCTGTTCAGTGAAGTTTGGATATCTGTGATCCCTGCATTTGAATTGTCACTAGAATGCTTAATAGACCAGGTCAGGGTGTGATCCTACAGAGAATTGACCAATGTTTCTTTCTTTATATTGTCATCCGTAACTCCCTGCGCTTCCCATACAATTTTTATCATGAACCAAAACTGGTATGGATCTTCATTTCCTACTCCCTCGAACACTGACAACTTTATCGCGCTTGCCATATTGACTCGTGGTGGTGGCGGAGGTGGTATGGACGAAGATGGGGGTGAAGATGGTGAAACTGGCGGTGGTGTGGGTGGGGGTGGTACGCACGGAATCCTCTGCCTTATCAAATTGATCGCACTTCTTGGTGAGACCTTCGCGCGCTCTTCCTCATCCCTTCGTGGAGGTGAAATCAAGGGGCTAGTTTCTAGTTCTGCACTACCTTTGTTGCTGTAAATTCTCCCACTTTGCACAGCCACAAACATCAATGTATTCAGGTAATCTATTTTTCACACAGTAGAATTTTAATCCAAGTTTTCAAAGACTTAATGTACTTACCTCGTGGTCCTTTGAGGAAGCGCCATTCTACCTTGCTATAGCTAACTGAAGTATCTATCACAAATTTAATGATGAATCCTCCTATAATTCAACCGAGCCAGTGATCAATAGCATGCACGATCTTATCCTCCAATGTTTCCAGTCTACGCACCAACTATGGGGTCCACATAATAGGTCTATCGAGCTTGCACCTTCCTTGGCTATCTGCTAGCTTCACGATCCACTCGTATAGCTCAGTAGAGAATTATGCGAAGAAACTTTTGTGGATATCTGTGTACAGGTAGTAGTCTAACCACTCTTCTTTTGATAGTTGCAGATTCCTGTTCTCCTACGCTGCGAACTCGTGAATCTTCTTATCCAACCAATCTTCAATTTCTTTCTTAGTTGGATTCTAGTGATATGACATCATACATCTCTATGCAGATCCTAGTCGACAACGGAACCATTTTTTGGCTTGTAGGGTCCTGACCCAGGTTCAGAGTTAATTAGCTGAACAAATCCCTATACTACTAGTGCTTTTGGCAACAGTCTGCAGAGCATGCACTGAGGTCTCACCCGAAGTAGTATGGGGGGTGATGGAACAAGGTTTCCACACCCTTGAGATGTCTGAGGGGTTGATTTGGTCCAACTGAGAGTCCCTTCATGTAGGTTACTTCGTGCACTTCCCCGGCCTTCTTGCCCTGATATATTCACCTTCACGCAACCCTAACCAAGGGTTATGGGGCTTTCATGCTGCTGGAGTAGATATCTATACTGTTTCCCTAAGTCACACTCGAGATATTTACCTATCTTCTTATAACAGTTAGGTATCTTCACGTAAACAGATGCCTTATATTATATTTACTTGTTTAGCTTATTCATATGAGTTCCCGTAGTAAATAAACACTAAACTTGCCAATCATACCCAATAATACATAAAATAGGAAAAGATATATAGTAATATGGTAAAACTTCTCTTTTATTAATTCTTCCCATGGTTACAGACTCGACCTGTGCTACGCAGTTAGCTTTAGGGGTCCGCAAACTCAGCTGTAGACTACTAGACCTCTGTGCACTCAGCTGCAAAGCCTTCTCCAACTCTACAACCCAAAGACATGACCTACACTTCGACTGAATGCCTCTAGTCCTTCTTTTGCATCAATCCATTTCTTACACTTAGAGCCTCACTCTATTTATACAATCCCATGGTCCGCAAACCATGGTTAGATCTTTCAAACTGACATTACATCACAAAAACAAGGGAGGACAACCCTATGACTCTATTATGACTTTGTGCTCCACGCCCACAATTCGCAGAGTTTTTACAATGGACTTAGTCAAAACTTGGGCTTTAAGCCCCAAAACATGCCTTAGGGGGATTCCATGCCAAACACGGTGGTCTATCATGCAAATCTTGTAGTACCTTCTCTTATTCATGTGCCTCCAAGAACCTAAGAAAAATTTTGTTGTTGTGTTTCCTGTAAAGCACTTCGTGCACTGACTGATATGCTAAAGCTTTGAGGTGTAGGTGCAAAGCCCTCTTCTGTCTTATGGAAAAGTGAGAGGGTATGGTGTCGTGCTCAAGGAACTGGTGCACATCTGCATACCAAGATTTTTCATTTTTAGTGGGTGTTTCTCGCAATACATCATATATTTCAACTTCCTACTCCCAGCGGACGAGCTCTTCTTCCTCCTCCTGCACGTGTATTGCTTCAACTACGAGTCTACATAGCCCATGGCCTTTGACCGTGTGAATTGGCTTGATGTCAAGATCATATTCTTTCAAGCCTGTCATCTAGTTCGCATGTTGTTCACCTAGTTCTTGTTGTACAAGCAACGTGTGGACTCCTGGGTGAGGGACGTAGACTATGTAATGGTTCTTCAGTAAGTAGGGTCTGAAGTGTTTCACCACCTTGTAAACTGCATATGCTTATTTGTCAATGGTGGGGTAGTTGAGTTTGGGTCCCTACATGTTTGCACTTGTTGAGCTAATTTATTAACACAAATTAACACAAGCATTCATTATCAATCCAAGTTTGTAAAACTTGGAGGCAAGTCCACAGTGTATGGATATCAGGTGTAGTCAAGCTTAGAAGATAAAATTTGAAGAACCAAATAAGTACAGATTACAAATATAAGCCTATATTAACAATTTATAATTCACTTTTGCAATGTATGAAAGATGAAGTGGCTCTTAACTTAAGAGATCCATTTGTGTTCTTCTCTCTCAATTATCACTTAATGAATAGAAATCAGAAATCATGAATTAACAATTGCTTAAGATGCATAAATAAACAATGAAGGAGACTCTTAACTTAAGATATATTTGGGTATTTTTCATCACAATTCATTCATCATTATGCTATCATTGGAAAACTGAAAGTACATAAAAACTGCTTGCATGTAACAAAGATGAATTCTAGTTTTGATCTATTAAATCAATAGAAGTAGAATTCAACGTGAACACTTTTTTGTCCCTTCTTATTAAAATGATAAACAAACTAAGTTTCACGAATAATATAAATCATCACACATTAACTCATAAGAAAATTTGAAACAAAGCAAGTAAACAAATCTAAAGTAACCAGTTCATGAAAATTAAGCTAATTTAACAATGAAGTGTACTTAGCTTGGAGTGGGGGCCCTCCACCCTTGCTTTGCACACTTGAGGTTGCTATCAAATGCTAAAAATTCAGTCACTCATCCACATCAATGAATAGCAAAATGAAATTAGAAAAGGTTCTTCTAATTAATCTCTAATATCCAAATGTCTCAGCATAAAGTTATATAAAAATTACATATCATAAGCCTTCAAAGTCTTGGCTTAAATAGAAGATCATGAAACAAACTGATCTAAAGTCTCTCAAACAACTATATCTATTCATATCCATCTATATAAGTCGAATCCATCCAATCTATCACTAGAAATATGGACAATCACATGGAATCCTAAAACTACCCTATTTCCTAGGGATTTTCTCGGTGACTAGTCATGTTTGACCATCCTTGACCGAGCCTAATAAAGCTTGTTTTGACCAAACCAATTAGAATTAGTTCAGTCCTAGTTCCCAAGATTTCCTTTCATATATCTAGCTCGAGCCCAAGTGTCCTGCAAATATGTCATCCACATAGCTATTACGGGAATTTATGATTCTGTCCAAAATTGCACTTGAAATTCAATCTTCATAAAAACTTCTAGAAATTGCAAAATTAAAATTAAATACCTAAATATGCATAAAATACATCAAAATGAGATGGATGTGATGGAAAATGGATGGAAAATATAAGGATAAAGTAAGTTTCCTTAAGCAAAAATAGACCAAAACTGAGGGCCAACATCTCACCCTTGCGGATCTTCAATCATGTCCTCATGCTTGTTTCTTCCTTTTGGATCTTCTTACCCCTACCGTGCATGCTGTTCCGAACCTTGATGCCTCTTGTTGTGCTTCCTCTAACAAATAATTCATCCCGTGTTATGTTATTCTTTATAAAAAGTATCTTTAACCTTTTGTTTTTCATATCTGTTCTTCCACACGTTCTTTTCCTTAAGCCACTTGAATGCCTATTTGCAAATTATATCATTCTTTCTCTTCATTTTTCCTATTTCTTTAGTTATTTTTTCATTTTCCTTAACCAACTTTGTATTAATATTTTTATTTTCCTTGTTTTCCTTCTTCAAGTGCTTTTCCATAATCTTATTTATTTTTATTTGATTTGTTAATTCTCTAATTTTACTCAAGTGTAATTCCCTTTCAAGTTCATGTGTGTTTTTCACAAATGATGTTGCTGCCACATCATCAAAATAGGAATCCTTCTCTAGAGCTTCCTTCTCAATAATATCCTTTGCCTGTTTCTCTGTAGAACACGTTTCCACAATTTGTACTTCTTGGTCCCTGCTACTTGTTTCAATTGGGCTCTTCTTCCTAAACCTCCTAGCAGTGGACATGATGGATGTTTCCTTTTTCAACCATGACTATGTTGGTTTGCTTCTTAGATCTAGTTATGGGATAAACTAGTGAACTCACAATGCCCCTGGTTTCCTGCTCTACTTTGCTTTGTTCATCAATGACCTACTCCTCATACTGGTTTTGGTTTAAAAACTCTCTCCAAATCATCCCCTGAGTTTTTACTTGATATTCTACCAAAAGTTTATCAACCCTTGATGATAAACTTGAGCTTCTTTTGCTTTGTTTTCGTTTTTTACTGCTTCAATCATCTTAATGAGACTTCGAAAGAAGAAATATGGTAAGTTTATCTTGACTTCCCCTTTAATGTGTTGAAGGAGCCTAATATGATACAAATGTGCCACACTGTATCCCCTATCACAAGTAATTTTTTTTTGAATGATCAAGACTAGTTCTCCCCATGGCTCATTGAACCACTCCCTAGGTATAACGTTAGCTCTGTCAAAGGTTCCCTTTCTGTTTTTCTCTAGGAAAAAATTCCATGCTTTCTCGTTGAAATGTAGACCTTTGTGATCATTTTCCCCTATCATTGGAAGGTCTAATGCTTGGGAAATGTATTCTTGAGTCACTGGAATGATTATGTTTCCTACTCTTGTTTACTCTTGAGTATAATTATTCACAAATTCCCTTGTTATACCCTCACTGTGACCATTAAATCTTTGTAGGAACCCTATGAGCCCTGCCTGATACAACTTTTCAACTGTTTCCTTCCTCTAGTTCTCTATTTAAAATTTCAGCTCTATCCTGGTGGTCATATTTTCTGTAAACCAGTGGATATACCCTTCCACTGTCATTAACTTCATTTTTAATAATGACAAATAACAAAAATTTATGCATAAAAATTCTTTCTCGTTCAGTTTGTAGGAGGCTTACCTTTCCCTTGATGTTCTTTAAAACAATCAAACCAGTCTATTTTAATCCCTGTCTCTCTCTATAGCAATACTGTCCTTGTTTATCAACACTCTGCTCTTTTCATGCAAACCAAATATCCATCTTTATACACATCTTTGTAAGAAAGAAATTGAACTATGTTTTGGAAAAGAAATATATACAAAAAAAACAAAAATCATATCACAATTCCTCCTTCGATTTTCTTTTTTTCTTAACATATTCTTATGATATCAAACTAGAGTCGCTTCTTCATTCACTGATTGTTGAATTCAGGCCACTATGTGTACACTCTTACTTCACTGTTTATATAATCAACATGCAATGTGAATTTGCAATCAACTATTTCTTTCAACAAATTTTCTTTGCGCACTCAAATATAAGCCCAATACTCTGTTTTTATTGACCAATTCCTTTATACAATCAAACTGAAACTCATTCTTCTGTCACATTGTCTAATAATAAAAATACATGTTTATGTAATTGAAAACACAAGTGTAGTTTTAAGCTTGGCGAACTATGCATTTTTCAGAAACTACATGTTTCAAAACTACACGAAAACTTCTTGTTTTATTACTTAACATGCAATCAAACTTCAATAAGACACTCTGTTTTAGAATTTCGTGGAAAATATGGATTTGTCAGCCAAGATTTGTTTTGATTTATTTTCTATCCTATGTTAACAAATCGTATGTTAACCTGAAGCTATGTCACAGTTCATTACTTATGCAATCAAGCCCACTATCTTTGCAATTAAACTCACTGTGTAAACACTTCATTTTATTAACAAACTCAGCGATTTCATGAAGGATCGAAATCAATTTACCTGACTGTGTTGAAGTGTCATGATTCCCTTGTTTCTTGGCCCAATTATCCTGTGTTTCATATCGTTTCCCACTGTTAAACATCCTTATTTGTTGATTGGTGGCACAAATGAATTTTAAATAAATGACAGACAGTCCATATCTCAGCGAAAAACCCTAATATTTCCTCTAAAATATCCATTGCATTAAGGGAAGTGAATCAGATTTTGTTCTTACCTTTGTTCTTCACAAGATTTTCGTTAACTAACTCCACCTTCTCCATCAATCTTCTCAGCTTACCCTTCTTATCCATCCAGTTTCTCAGTGCTATATCACTTTCTCTATTCCCTCGGTTTGTTTTCTCTATCAAACCATTTTTACCTCACTCAAATGTATGCCAATGGCTTACAATATCTACCGTCTTCTCTGAGCCTCAAATAGCTATGATGGAAAAGAAAATTCACAGTTTCTGAGATCTGTGGTTTCAAGAATGGCAGAGTCTTTCACTGTTAAATGCACAGGGCTTGTCTCTATTATTTCAAAATGTATTTGACCGTTTTACTATTTGGTATGCTCTCCTCTGACTGGAATGCCCTCGTGGCTTAGTCCCTCTCACTATTCCGTGCACCATACCATCAAACTTCATTGCATATGAAATCGAAATTATTTTGATAGGAATGGAATTGGTTCCAATTATTTGTATGGTTCATCATTTCCACATTTGAATTCATTTTTTATTATGATTATAGCTTAGGTTCATTCATTATATCTCTACCCATATACCTTAGCTTATATCTGATGCATTCGTGGCCATCCTCCACTCCATCATGGGTGTCTTGCATACTAACCCACAATGCTCTCGTGGCTTGACCTTGACTGACATATATACCATCGCATTTTCTTTCTCAGTATTGGTTTATATTTGTTATGCATTGTTTTGATTGCCACATTAATTGCATGAATCATGGTCTTGTCACATTTCACCTTCCACCTTCACCATTTCCTATGGCTGTCCCTTCAAACATTCGTCACTTGAGTTTGCATTGTATTGCCATCTATGAGGATTATGATAACCTTTACAACCCAATGGTATTGCATTACCATCATATCAATAGTATTACTCTTATGGGCCATGATAGGTTTAATACATAAATCATTTCGATTTTGTTTACTTGATTACTTTTCATAATGTGCATGTTCCATATGTATTGCAATATATCTCTTTAATTTTAAAATGACCACCTCAGGTCATGTTTAAAATTAACTCCATAATACTAATGTTTTATATGGTGGTGCAGGTTTCGACTTATTAAATCCTCATTTTGATCCCTTTTTCTTATAAGGAAACGTACTTAGGGTTATGGAATATTTTAAAGTTATGAAGTGAATATGGAATATATGAATAGAATGTATAAATGTAGGATGTACTTAGGATTAAGTATAGGATAATGGGTATAGGATGAGGGTAATGTAATCAATATAAAATATGCATTCAAGTACTAACTTTATTTTAACAAGCTCCAAAAATTTCTAAAAATTTCAAATTTGCAAGAGAAAAATTTTGTACTCACAATACTTGTACTCCCTAACAATATTAGATGATGTCCTCTGATCAAATGTCTTATATAGATTGAAATATAGAATTTATTTCTGCCTTTTGTTCTAGCATCCTTAATTGAATTTGGTTCATTGATTGTCGATGTCGTTCAGGTCCCTCTGCATTTGATTTATAATAGCTCAGGTCCCTCTTGTCATGTACATGTTTATGCAATATATACATGTTTTTTTCTAACATTTCAGGTCCCTTATGCCATTGATTTCAAAAATATTTCAGGTCCCAACTGCCAACAATACAAGTTCCATCGTTAATTCAGCTGCACAACTAAGTTTCCTTTACGACCTTCCCCCTTGCTGATGGGAAGACTTGTCCTCAAGTCATTTTTCTTTGGTGGTTTTTCTGCAAAACAAAGCTGTTGTAAGAGTAGAACAAGAGATTGTGAATTCATATAGGCCAAGACGAGTTGATTTTCCTCTATGAATTCTTGTTTGCTTGGTGCCAGTTGCCTGGTTTTCACTAGCAAACATTTTATTTATGTTTTCTTATTTTTTCTCTCTCTTATTTTTTTTTAATTTTATTATTATTCTTCTAGGGTACTAGAAGGTAGATGGCTATGTCATTCCATTACTTCCAGATTTGTCTCTTGTGTCAGTTGTTTCATAGATTCTTCTTTATTGATAGGATTATTGTAAACTTTAAGTCTATGTCCATTTACTAAAAATGATGTAGATTCTTGGTCAATTGTTTTAATTTGAATAGCTCCATTATCAAATATTTCTTCTACCTCATATGGCCCTAACCAATGTGTTGTGAACTTGGCCTTGAAATCTTTGAATATGGAGTCAAATAGTAATGCCCAGTCTCCTTTTTTGAATGTTTTGATCCTGATGAATCTGTCGTTCCATTTCATTCTTTGTTGCTGCACCAATGTTGCGCGTTCTATTTCCTGTTGTCTATGTTCATCTAGTTGGTTTATTTCCATTATTCGTTGCTACTGTACTTCAGACAGTTCTAGTCCTAGTTTTGCTACCAACTTAAATGCATGTATCTGAAACTCTATGGGTAGTAAGACTTCTTCCATACACTAATTGGTATGGACTAAAGCCAGTTGTTTTTTTCCATGTTATTTTGTATGCCCATAGTGCATCTCTTAACTTTTCTGACCAGTCCTTCCTATTCAGTTGTACTATTTTTGTCATTATTTTTTCTAGGACTTTATTTGTTGCTTCCACTTGTTCATTTCCCTGAGGATGATATGGTGTTGATTTCTGGTGCTTTATTTTATACTTTTCCGTAAGATCCAGAACAATTTTTGAATTAAACTATGCTCCCTGATCAGTTACAATCTATCTAGGCACACCAAATCTAACAAATATTTCCTCAAAGAGGAAGGTGACCACTGTATTTTCTGTTGCCTTTGTGATAGCTTTTGCTTCCACCCATTTATTTACATAATCTGTACATACCAAGATGTACTTCTTTCCATTTGATGGTGGATTTATTGGTCCCACAAAATCTAGGGCCCATTGCTTGAATGGTTCTATGAGCACTTGTGGTTTAAATGTCATGTCATTTGATACTATTCGTCTCCCTATTCTTTGGCCATTGTCACATCTCTTGACATAGGCCTTGGAGTCTTTTAAGACTGTTGGCTAGTAGTAGCCCAATTACAACACCTTATAGGTTGTTCGCTTGTATACAAAATAACTACCACATGGTTCATCATGACATGTAAGATTTCTAGTATTTCATCTTCTCTCACATATTTTCTTATTATTAAGTTAGAACTAGTATAAAACAGATCACCATTTACCCAACTATATCTAGAGATTTCTCTAATGATCTTTCGTTTTTGTTTCTTTGTAAACTGAGTTGGGAATTTCCCAGAGGATAGATAGTTTGCTATGTCTGCAAACCATGGTGTTTTTACTGTTATTGCAAACAAATGTTCATCTGGAAAGTTATCCGCAATAGGATTTGGATCATTGGGTGTATGTAATCTTGAAAGAAAATCGACCACTTGATTTTCCTTCCCTGGTTGATCTTGAATTGTAATGTTAAATTCTTGCATTAACAATAACCATCTTGTTATTCTTCCATTTGTGATTGATTTATTCATTAAGTATTTGATTGTTGAATGGTTTGTATGAATAAATACTTGGTATCCTGTTATATAATGCCTGAATTTGTTAACTACATCTACTACAACTAACATTTCTTTTTCTGTGACTGTGTAGTTCAATTTTGCTGGTGTTAAGTTTTTTCTTATAAAGTATATAGCTTAATTGAACAGGTTTTCCTTATGTCCAAGCGATGCACCTATAGTAGTATCAGATGCATTAGTTGAAATATGAAATGGCAAAGACCAGTTTGGTCCTCGAAGAATGGGTACAATTGATAGTTTTTCCTTCAATATCTGAAATGCATTTTGAAAATGATTTGTCCATTGGAGTTCAACATCCTTTGCTAGTAACTTGAATAGAGGCTATGCTATTTTGCTAAAGTTTTCTATAAATCACCTATAGTAGCCTGCATAACCCAAGAAACTTCTTACCTCCTTTTGAGTTGTAGGTGGCATTAAATTCACAATGACTTGTATTTTAGTTGGATCCACCTTAATTCCTGATGTGGAAATATGGTGTCCCAAAACTATCCCTTTGATTAACATCATGTAGCATTTTTCATTACTCAAGGACAAATTTGTCTCTATGCATCGTTTTAACACTTTCTCAAGATTTTTTAAGCAATCGTCATTTGTGTTTCCATATACTGTGAAATCATCCATATAGACTTCTACACATTCATGGATTAGATCAACAAATATTGCAAGCACTGGTGTTTGGAAAGTGGTAGGTGCATTACATAATCCAAATGGAAAAACATTATATGCGTAGGTTCCCCATGGGCAAGTAAATGTTGCTTTGTATTGGTATTCTATTGCTATTCTAATCTGATGATACCCACTAAACCCATTTAGGAAAGAGAAAAATTTCTTCCCAGCTAATGAGTCTAGAACTTTGTCAATGAATGGTAGCGGCAAATGATCTTTTAATGTTGTTTTGTTCAATTCCCAGTAATCCACACATATTCTCCACTTCCCATTTTTTTTTGGCACAATCACTAATGGATAGACCCATTGACTATCTGAAATAGGATAGATGAACCCAAATTTAAGTAGTTTCTATAGTTCTTCCTTCACTGTTTCTTTCATCATGGGATTCATTCACCTTCGTGGTTTTCTTACTGGTTTAATCTGTTCATCCATATAGATGTGGTGAATGCACATGTTAGGATGAATTCCTTGCATATCTATATAATCCCAGGCAAAAGCTTTTGAGTATTTTTGTAGTAATGCTATTACCTCTTGTTCTTGGGACGATTGTAAATGGTTACCAATGTTCATATGTTTTTCCAGGATATATCTTAATTGTTTTTGTTGTTGAATTGGTAATTGTGTTGACAGGAAAAATATTTGTAAAGGATTCTTGCAAGGATTGAATTGTACAAGTTTCCTTAAAACACTGATTCAAAAGATTACTTGCAGCTTCATATTGAGTCACTCTAAGTTGCTCTGAAATGTTTGGTTCTGAGATGAAAAGATCCATTAGATATTCACTCTCTTCTTCTTCTCTAAGATCAAAGACTTGATTGATATGTAGAACTGATTTGGTTTGCTGTTGTTCTTGTTCTTCTAGCCTCGATACTAAAGAAGGTGATTGTGCAGGAGAATAAAGTGTAATGTGTTTTCTCTCGTCTCCATGTGCAATAATCATACTTCCAAATCTGCATTCTATAAAGGCATCAACAGTGACTAACCATGGTCTACCTAAGATTAGAGGATGTCCTCCCAAGTTTGTTTTTGGATACAAAATGAGGAAGTCGATAGGATACTCCCATGAGTCGGAAGAGACTATAATATCTTCTAGTATTCCTTCTAGCACAACTTTAGATCTAAATGCTAACTCTAATATTGTAGAAGTAGATCTAATGTTGTTTAAATGCAGATACTTCATTGTCTCCATAGTCATTACATTTATAGTAGCTCCCAAATCTATCAATGTGTTTGGAACTGAGAAATTGTTTATTGAAATAGTAACAATAGGGATGTTGGGTTGTGTTATATTCTTTCCACATAGTTAACAGGGGGTTTGAGGGGTACTCGTAACCCCACTTTATGGGGTCCGAGGCAGTGCCTCAGAAAATTTTGGTTTTCGACCCTATGTTAGGCTGGGCGTCCCCACCTATGGTTTTGTGCATGATTTTTGCACATGTCTTTTGGACGCGATGGTTTTCGGTCCATGGTATTGGATCGATGGTTTTTTGGTCCATGGTATTGGATGTGATGGTTTTTTTGGTCCATGGTATTGGATGCTTTGGCATGTATAAATATGTATTGTAACATTGAAAGGAACATAATGAAAAATCAAGCTGGTA